>APFE031556907.1:0-10120 GCA_000404065.3 Pinus taeda
GGAAGGCTCCACATGAATCGGTTATTGATTTTTGGCAACGCATCCATGACTTGCAGTTTTAAGCTTCGAGGAGCTAGATGAAATTTTCTTATCTTTGGGACGAGTTCAAGTATTGTCTTTAAAAATTTGTCCGTCCCAAGAAGAAGCTTGAGATCAAGCCTCGCTCAACATTCTTCATTGATGGAGCTGCGCAATCTCATGTGGATGCATTCACTATCTCGACTGATTTTCTGCCTCCCTCTCATTCAATAGCTCCACCACTACCAAGTGATGTTGAAGATCATGTTCAAACACCTCTTCATATTTCACATTTTCCCAACATCACTTCACTCAATTTTTGCGCAGATTTGGTTGTGAGTCCTTCGAGATTGTATATGCTTTCTGTTCTACACCCTCCATCTTCGCACTTAGGTGTTCCTCCAGATGATGCTATCTTGTGTTCATCTATTCTAAACTCTTCACTTGTTGTGAACGAGGACCGTTGACAGAGTTGGTGTTGCACAACCAACATGTGCTTTCATTCATGAAGAGTATGAGTGGGAATTTGAGCATCAACACTTGGCGAAGGATGATTCCCTTCCATTTGAGCCCCATCCATTATTTCCTAACATCTTTGGTGAACCTGTTATCACAAAACCAATACTGATGGCTGGTAATCAGTAAGACCTTATATAACTGTTTCAGACCAGACTTTTAGCTAGGGATTAGCCTCCCTAACCTGAGAGGGCTCTCTCAAAACAAACTATTGATTTATCTTTAAGCACAAAGAGGGCTAACTCTTGAAATGAGAATTTATTAAACTTGCTGGTTGGACAGACAGCGTAACATTTCTTCCATTGGGCTCATGGAGTCAAACATCTTTAAGTAAACTATTAATTGTTCATTCATAAAAGCCAAGGCATGTAATGTTTAAACATTCAAGACATTCATCAAATAACCATCAAATCATAAGTACACACAGGAAGTCTGAGCACTAGGTGAATTCAGAGTGATTGTGCACTTAAAGAGCTGTAAAACATGAAGGACAAGAACCTCAACTTATAAGTATACACAGGAAGTCTGAGCACTAGGTGAATTCAGAGTGATTGCATACTTATAAAGCTGTAAAACTTACATTTGGTAAGACAAAACCACAAACATCTTGAACATTTTAACAAAGTATGAATCTTGGGAAGAATAAAACAGTCTTTCTATTACTGTAAAAATCTTTATACACAGGCCAATATAACTCTGTTTTTTGCATAAATATCCAACCTTGATTACATAGAAGATTCAACTATATATAGCAACACAACTCTAACTACTTAGAGCTTCCTCCTCCAGCATGAGGGGAGCTCGATGACTAACATTTACTAACCTTATCTATCTTAACAGACTCATTAAATCTACTAAGCATGCACTGTAACTACATAAGAGTTCTAATCAAACTTAAACTCTAATTTATTCTCCTTGTATTCTGATTCCTTTCCAGGTCTTCAACAGCTGTCTCCTTTAGTTATGGCCATGATTGCTGAGATAAGGATGTATGAAACCAAATTAGCTTTGAATGTTGACGTGCTGATAGTTCATGTATCATAATGATAATCCCCTGTTTTCACGGTCTTTGTTTCCCATCATCCTTCGAAAGTTTAGGCATGTGTTCCCAGCTGTTTAATGCTTCAAAATTTGATGAGCATCACTAGCTTTCCAGGTATGCTGGAAGCCTTGTTGAATGGACAAGTTTACAAGCCAACCTCTTCATATGCATCTTCAGCCAAACCCTAACCATAGGTAATAAAGTACCTTTATTAAAGTTCTAGCTTAAGACAAAATTTTTTACCTTTATAAAGGATGGCCACTTGTCAATGTTTGAATGGCTCTGATAGCCTCATCTAGTTCCTTGATGTTCATTAGCCCTTTTCTCCAAAATCTGCTGACCTCATCATTAGACTTGTTATTTTTTTCAAAAAACAGCATCTACAGCAGTTTTGTAGCGCGCTACGAAACTGCTGTTCTTTTCAAAAATACAGTCTTCAATAAATTTATCAATATTCTTTGTGACTGCAACAGCTTCGCTTCTGGCTTCAAAACTCCTAATTTATCTTGATTTTATGTGCCGTGCTTACATGCCTCAAAAACCAATGAACTTAAGAAAAATAAAACAAAATCTTGGGGTAGCACCTGACTTTTAAAATTTGCAATTTTATTTGGCAGCTAACTTATTTAGCTGAGCTTTAAGTTTTGTAACCTCCTTTTCCATGGCTGCGATTTCTGATACAGCTTTCTCCATATTAGCCATTTCTTTCTCGGTTGCCTCCCATTGTTCTTTTGAAGATGAAGTCTTTGTTTCTTTGGCAATGGGGACCTTTTTATTAATATCTTTCTTCTTGATTTCTTTTGCTTTTTCTGTTTTGGGTAGCTGCTTCTCCATTTCTTTGGCTTGTCTTCTTGTGTATGGTTTTCTTTTCATTTCCTCTGCCTTCTCTGCTTTAGGCATTTGTTCAATTACTTTTGTTGCAGGTACCTTCACAGCTACCTCTTCCCTGTGCAACTGCTCAGCTACTTTAATTTGCCTCCTGGTGACTAGCCTTCGTGGTTTGAATATAAATTCATTACCAGGTTCCTCAAACCTTAACCTTTTTGAGGCCTTTGATTTTTTGGTGCTATCAGGTGATGACTGAGTTAGGTCAATAGGCATTGACTCAACCTGCACTGATTTCGCTTGCTCAAAATCAATTGCCTCAAGCAAATCATTTAAACTGGCTTTTGATATAGGGCTTTCTTCCACAGCTATTGATTTGCCTTTTTCTTTACTTAACTGACTTCTGGTTCTGACTCTTGACACCTGTTCAATTCCACTTGACCCTGGTGCATTTTTCTTATGCTTGATTTTCTCCTTTGGTGATGATTGCGGTGTCTCTTTAATAACTGATGGCTTTATTAATTCCTTCAACTGAATCTTGGTTTTCTTCTTGCCTTTTATTTCCTTTTTTAATTCAACAAGAGTAGGTTCTTCAGTCAACCTTTCTCTTTCTCTAACAGGCAGTGGGGTGAGGCCTGTCTTACTTTGAAAACCAGCTATAAAGATAAATGAATCCCAATCCCGACCAATTATTTGCAAGTTATCCAGCACTAACAGTTTTACTAGACCATGGTGAAACATTGATGTCTCACATTCATCTTTCCTCAATTGAATCTTGTCACACATCTTACTAAGACTACGAAACAAGTAAAATGGGAGATCTATAAATGCCTTTCCTGTAAAATGCAGCAGTAGTTTGAAATGATAGGAGTAGACCTTGTTATACCTCCCTTCACAGGTTAAATATTTTTGTATGCATGTTAAGAGGAGTGCATAGTGTTCTTTTACATAGTGCCTTGGCATGGCCTTTGTAAGATCTTCATTAACATAAGGCTCCTTCAGGAACTCCTTGCAGGGGTTCATATCAAATTTGAAATTTTTGAACCACTCCTGCCCTCCTCTCGGGATTTTAGTCACCCTTGCAATCACCTCTGAAGATACAGGGAAGTCTAGAATAGCTACTTTAGAACTTAAACCAGTAAAATTTAAGGCAAATGCTTTGGTTACCTCAGCATGCCCCCCTTGTAGCTTTTCACAAAAAGACCAGCAACCAGCATTCTGAAAGGCTTGTCTCACACCTTCATCTCTCAATGCGAGATCCAATCCCACAGGTTCAGTTCTCTGACACCTTCCAGACCGATGCCCCTTCTTCTCCATTTTGCTTTGAACTCCTTTGCACAGAGAAACACTAACAGCTTCAATCTTCAAATGCAAACTCAAACTTTGAACGCCAGCTCGCTTGCAATCAGGTTCCTTATAGAGAATGAATTCGGGCTCTTCTGTACTTAACAGTCTTATCATGCAAACGGATCAATTCACAAAACATTAACGAACATCATACCACTACCAGCATTACAGACCATTTGAATGATCTTTGTGTGCGCGGTTATGGACCTATTAGGGGAATGATGGCTTACACTTGCTTGAAAGGACGCCATTCTGACAATTTGGACGGACGGACATACTGACTCATCCCTCAGACATGACATTCTAAGAATCAGTGCTGTTTAAATCCCCGAATCCGCGATTTCGTAGCGCAGACAGATATGAATTGACAACATGTGCTACGAAATGGCTGGTTGATGACATGCGGTGACAGGACTAAGACATCATTGCGCTGCAAAATCAGCCAATAAAAATTGCGCTGCAAAAACGCGAAAAGACCCAGTGACGTATACAGGACAAGATATATCTTATATAATCATGATGGAGGATAGCTAATGGTTTTTTAAAATGATTCATATGAATACCTTGATAATACTTGATCCCTAAGTAACACACATAGGGCAATAACCATTAGACACCTATTTTTGAACAACAAAAAAAAAAAACAAAAATTTATGGACAAATTTATGTACATAACACTGTAGTTCTAAGTGATAACAGAACCTGTCATCCATGATTTTGCATGTGTGTCTTCATCCATGAATGCACCCATTGTTGATCACTCACAGGACTCGCAGGATGTTGGCCCATCATTCAAAAACGGAAAGGATAAGCTATTCATTGAAAATCCACTTGATCTTTCATCTGTCTTTTCCAGAAACACAGAGGATGAGTTTGTTTGCTTCTCATCTACCCCTTTGTTTGATTCATCTGATCATGAGCACGCCAATGAAATCATTGATTTTTTGATCGCGGTGGTCGTGATCCATTTGTTTATGTATTTGATCACGATCATGACTCTATCACTGTTGATCTTTTGAAGCCACAGTTTATGATGATCTATCTGATGATGAAGTTGAAACACTCAAGACTGTCGGGGCACTTCAGCCTGAGCTGATGGTTATGTCAAGTCCTCTCTCTCTTGAGATTAGTATCACTTTTGATCACGAAATTGTTCAATCACCCAAGGCTCCTCATCACTCATCTATATGTATTAAATATCCATCTCACACACAAATCACATCTCCTCCACTCGAACTGCATGATCCCATCGCTCATGCATTGGAGGAATCTTACATTGCAAGCACACGTGTATAACGCAAGTTATCTGTGTTTCTTTCATTTGCCTGCATGTCTCAATCAAGAGTGTTCTTATGCTTCAAATTTTCACACAGTGACACATATCACCATGATAAGTCCACGGACTACTTGTCATTCACTAGCACTCAGTTATGTCCTGTGGGCATTGTCAGACACAAAGTGTGTTTGTCTTCATTGTTATATCTTTCTTGTTTTTTGGTTCACACAACTGGGTTGCTCGCGGACCAAGCCTTCACCAACATGGATTGACCAATGCACCATTGGTTGCATTCGAAATATCACTTCACGTGATCAGGCCCATGCACCATTACTGTAGGAGTAGGAGTATTGTTTGCTTTCAGTCAGTTTTCTCGTATGCTTGTTTGCTTATTCGCTTTGTTCACCTGTTTGTTTGCTTGCTTGTTTTCTTACTTGCTTTGCTTTCACTTTTGCTTCAAATTTTTCTTTGCTTTGATGTTTGTTAGTTTGTTTGTTTTTTTTGTAGGTTAGTTTTGCATGAAATCATGTATCACTCTTGAAACGAGTTGGGTGAAGTACAAGAGGGCTTGTATAGGTATCTCTACTTGGTTATCTGTCATCTTGCCTCTGTATGAAGAGATTGTTAATGTCAGTCCATGATATGTCAAAGAAAAATATGTATTGTTCGAAGCGAACCTCGGTGAAAACACAACGCTTGCACACTAACTAGTGTTACCTTCTATAATCGGTTGTTTTTGGGTTAACCCTTGTCAGCTCAGTCAAGTAGAGTAAGGTGAGGGGGAAAACCTTAATAGGCACATCAAAGATACAATCAACTACTTCTCTATTGGAACAACCTATTCTACTCTCAATAAGTCAGGATCCCTCTTTTGCCTCTGAAATGGATAAGTGTTATACATAGTTGAAAAAATGAAAAATGAAAAAAATGAAAAGTCAAAAAATTCAAAATGAAAATGAATAAGGTGAAATAAGAGAAAGGCTTCCTGTGCAAGGGAGGTGATTCAAGTAAATCTGCCATGGGTACTGACCAGGCTCGCTGGCAATGGAGCCATGCTTGTGTTCCTATGTGACTCCACCGGGGTATAGTCGAGGCTTGCTGGCAATGGAGCAACACCAGAGATGAAACTAAGACTTTGACGACTATACTGCTTGTGCAACTATATACTCGTTAACCCCAATCGAAAAAACTGTGTTTCCTTGGCCTGGAATGTGTGTCAAATGACCAAGAGATTTGCAGATGCTACATCTTACAATCAAGGTAGTGTGAAACCAAGATGAGCTGAGAACTGAGCAATACTTCCAGAGGTGTTAGACTTTCTTTTCACAAACAAGGTCCATTCAGAGAGCTGGAGTTTTACCAGTGCATTGCCAAGTGTTGTAGTAGCTGAAACAACCCTCCAAAATTTTTCCTTAGCCCATTTTGGAGCCTCCATACCATCCTTTCACAACACTTTGTCTTGCTTCGTCAAGTACACAAGTTTCAGTGTTTTGCATGCACAAAGGCAATCTGTCAATCACAGTTTGATCCATTCCCCTCATAGGTTGTTCACCTGGACTTGGTCCAGCTGTAGGCTGAGTAGCTTCCCTTAGAAAATTGCACATTTCTAGAGGGAAACCAGCCTTCCCTCCAAAAATTGCGCAATCCTCTCTCGCAGCCTGCTAGGCTCTAGGATTGTGCAATCCTGCAAGTCAACACTCCTAGCAGGATTTGCGCAAATTTCCCCAGCAGGGATGCTCAGCCCAGAATTTGCACAAATCTTGGTAGCAGTTAGTTGTTGTGCCCATAAATTTACGCAATCCCCCTGGGTAGTCAGCCCACCTCCTAGCCAAAAATGCACATTTTTCTCAAGAAGTTGAGCAGCTGCATGCATGAGTAGTCTGGTTGACCAGTTCCACCCGAGACCAAGGAAACTTGACTTGCATGTATGCATGACTGGTTCTTCCTGGAATAGAAAAAGGGAACATGCAAAATGTATCCCATGATATAGGGAGCTATTTTTAGCAAGCCAGGGGTTACATGCAAAGTTGTTTTAGAAGTTTCCCTCCAAGTGTCACTTTTTCCTAGATTTATGACATGCACATCATGAGCCCAAACTTATTTATTCGATGCATCACAATTCATTCTTTCACATTTATATTGGAGCTCTGATATCCCACAATAGATCCAGGACTCTTCGACACATTCGACTTAGCTATTCATGGGTAAGTGGGCTCAACTTGTCTTTTTCAACATTTTTGTCGCTTTTTGTGTATTCACTTGTATGAGGGTTGTTGGCTTGATTTATTTGAATGCTTGTTTTCATTTAAATTTATACTATCTTGTCCTAGCTTTGTTTCAGTTTTCATTGCTATCTCACTGTTGTTGCATGCATAAAATTGTTTTGCACGAACATTCACCCAACCTGCGAAAAGCTTCACCCACATGCAAGCTGATCTGTTTGTTGAATCTTTCATTCATGTTTTGCATCAATTGTTAACCACTGCTTCTTTCACTTAGTGTCACCATGCATTCACTGTCTTATTTTCTTTCAGCTGCCCATCAGCGACTTGGGCCAACCTTGGCCCGGACTATGTCTCACTAAGACTGCTTTACATAATCCAGGAAGGAAGGCTCTGCCTTCCTCTCCAAAAATGTGCATTTTTTCCCAGGTTGGCCTTCAAGACTATTTTGTGTATTTCTAGAGGACAATGACTGCTAGCAAAGGAAATTTCATAAATCTATCCCTAGGTCTACTGTCCTTCCTAGCTAGAATTGCACATTGCACAATCCCAGCAGCCAACAGCTAGCTTGGATTGCACATTGCGTAGATCCAGTGGCCAATCCTACCTCTAAGGCAACCCAGACTACCTTTTGTGCAGTTCTAGTAGCCATTCACCCAACCTCCAAGAAGAAATTGTGTTAGAAAATTATATATATTACAAAGCAATGAAACACATAGAATATAGCATAAATATAAACACAAAACACATAAAACCAGAGAGACACAGAGATACATGGTTCACCCAGTTTGGGCTACGTCCACCCCGAATAGCCAACCCTTCCTTTCTATTATCCAGCAAAATTAAGAGACACAACCTATAGCAGATCCACTGTAATATCCTCTATTTTCTCTCACAATCTCACCTTTCTGTTTCTCGCTCAGAGAATACACATCTATTACACAGCCTCAATATAGTGCCCTCATACGAAGAGAAGGTTTCCTTCTTGTTATAGACATTTTTGGGCACTTCAACCCCAATCACAAATTTCCATAAACTGAGGGCCCTTAAGTCCCTAAAAGGGTTGCTTCACTGCCTAAAGGAACAAGGTCAACTGATTACATCATCTCCCAAAAGTTCTCCACTGAAAACTACTCATAAATGGTCAAAACTGGACATACTGAAAGCTCCAATCTAGGGGGTGGATGCCATATCCCTTCCAATGTACAAGGTGCGATCATATCACCTTCCATGTACAGGTGTGATGCATAGTTTTCTCCTCGTAGGCGTGCGATGGTCAGGAATGGACAAATGGCAGGGACCAAATGCGAGGTGAAGATCATGGAATATTCCAGAAATTCCCCTCTGAGAACTTTTCCACTCCATTTTCGACCAGGATGAGTAAGAGAATCCTTTTCCCCCATTTCTCCAAGTGGAAGCAAGAACTATCAGAGAGAAGACACTAATCAAGATCCCAAAAGATGACTCACCTCTTTGTAATCATCTATATATGGATCCCTCATCACAGAGATCCAGGAGGCTGGAAGTTTGTAATCTATAGAGAAGTGATGTCAGTATTCTTGTGTACATTCATAGTGTTGGGTGATTTTGCTTTGCTTGAGGAGAAAGAATGGCTTCTTAGCTGGAGGATGATGCTGGGTCAGAGCTGCTCATGGTTGTAATCCTCTTGCTACTTTTATCTGAATAAAGCTATTCTCGTTTCCTTCCATATCGTGGTGTATTTGTTTATATGTGCTTGTATATGGTTAATGTACATATGATCCTACATTATTTGTGAATTTAGATCCTTGTTTCTTGCATAGTAGTGTGTTTATGTGATTCTACAGGTCCCTTTTGAGGCTGAGCAGACAAAGAGCGAGCAGCAAAACTCTATCAAGAAGGAGAGGGAATCGAGCGCAAGACTCAGGTTGGCCCTCTTAGTTCTCCTCTCATATATTTTCATAAAAGGAATCAACAATAGACTTTGATTGTTTGTTTCTAAGATAGCCACACATCTTAGTGGGAATAGCAGCATCTGAGTGGACACTATTCCTATATAACAAAAAGGGGACTCCGCTGGGGAGCGACTAGATTACTTGTTAGCCTATCTATCCTTATTTCTTTTATAAACATATAGACGAAGCCTGAAGTCAAGCCAGCTAGCCTTCGAACTGCATTCATCATATGAATGCAAAGTAGATCAATGCTGCTTCAGTCAATCTCCAGGTTTTTGTTTATAAATTAAACAATAGATCTGCAAGCAATCTAATTGCCCTAAGTAGTGGCTTTAGTAACCTCTGAAATCACCCCTGTGTTTTTACATACATTGATCTGTACTTATTCAGCTTAAACACCTGAACTAAACTGAGTCTGTGAGTGAAGTCTCGTTCAGAGTCTCGCACTGTAACCATCGCACCCTGCCTTCAAGGCAGCCTGTATGCATCACACTTCCCGAATGGAGTAACTGCGTTGCATACTGAGTTCACTGTGTAACAGGTGCGATGGTTAGGGAGGACTGATTCTACCCTCCGACTGTGGATTTTTCTCACTGTTTTCAGTCTTATTCAAGATTTTTTGCTGTCTATAATTAGTGTGCTTCTATGAATACTCCCTTCTCTTGCATTATTCCGCCTCCTTAGTGCAAATAGCTATAAACGTTTTTATGTATTGTGCATCGTTTTAGTTCTCTTTTGCAAAAAATAACATAGTCAAACTGTCGTCTCTAGATCTGAAAGTGTCGTAGTTGTCGTTTTCAATTTTAGAAAGCAATCACATTGTTTTACATAGTTGATTATACGGTTATCATTGCATAAGACTTGATTTACTAGTTTTAAAGTGTCGAAAAGCAATTTCCATTTCAAAATCGCAAAGTGTCTCTCTTGTTTTCACTTCGTT
>APFE031556908.1:1953-19636 GCA_000404065.3 Pinus taeda
AAAGATAAATGATAATATATTTAAAAACAATTATCATTGTCTTTGTAATATTAAAAAACACAATTTTTTAAATATCATCCCTAATATATCATCACCAATTTAAATTTTTTATATCAAATATGCAAATCTTTATTGTGAAAAGCATTTAAAATGTCCTTTAAAATCTCAACTGGAGAAGAGTTTGTAAAAAAGAAGAAATGTCGAGTTTACAACCTCCCATTTATACTCTCTAGGATGTAAGCTACTCATATTCAGGGAATATGATTATTTCTTTATCCTAAACGGTTGCTATGAAATGTATTTTAGTTTATTTTAACAATGAGTTGTTATATTGCAAGGTGAACAGAGAAGTACATTTTTTCACGACCATGGCTTTGACGCCCTTAAAAGCTGAACTCAAGAAGAGTTTATGACAAAAACAAGAGGTGCCTAAGTTTACAACATCCCATTTATACACTGAAGGATGTAAGTTTGCAACGTCCCATTTATACACTGAAGGATGTAAGTTGCTCATATTCATGGACGTAGCTCGTCTCAGATTTGTACAACAGACTTGAAGAAAAATATAAATGAAAACATATAACATAGAAAGAGATTGGTACACTCTAAACTGCATGTTCCTAACATAGAAAGAGAAATTTCAGTGGTTTTAAGCCGGACATAACTTTCAAAGAAATAGTAACACAAAGCAATGATCAACACAAAATTTTAGGAATAACATAAATGCATAGAAATAGCAACACAAAGAAACAGTAACCACAGAAAATTTGACGAATAAAAGTAATTTAGAAAGGTGAGAAACACAGGCGAACACACTGAACATATGATATGGTACACATAAGCATTATATTTGTTACTGTTAATATAGAAAAGCTAAAGTATGAATGGGAATTGCATATGTATTTACTTCTTATGATTGATATAGGGTCGGGCCAACTCTGTTTGTCACAATTCTCCAAGGATGAAAGTATGTTACCGCTGCTACCTGGGTAGACAAAAAATTTAATAACGCATCAAAAATCAATTAAGATTACACGAAAATTTTGAAACAAAATACCAAAAATCACAAAACATATAGCCTAACAACACATCTAAGTGGAGAAAAGTTTAGCATAAGAAGAATGTAATCATAACAGATTCTTCTATGGAAGAAAAGCTTCATCTCCATGCATCCAAAGCTTTTGGATAGCCTCTGAGCAACATAAACCACAGAGCAACTGTAAATATCACCTATATAAAAACACAGAACAAATATATACAAAGATCAGCCATCAACACGACCAACCTATAGTTCAGAGTGCCAAAGATATGAGAGGAATGAAATGAATGCTTTAAAACTGTATGTGGTTTTATAGACAAATGAGGCACCCATCGATTACTGTTCGTAGGAAATTTGAAATCAGTTACCGAAACTTCCAAACCACTCTGCACATAGGAATAACTAGCATTTTCACCTAATGATGCAAAGGAAACGTCGTAAGGCATAGTGTGTGGAACAATATTGAAATGTGAATAGGCTTATGCTGGATTTTTTGAAAGCAACGGTCGATGATCTCGATTTTTAATTTGAGGAAGCCATGCTGAAAACCATTGAAATGGAATGCAAGTTGCCATAAATATGCATTGAACCTATTTCGAGACCTTTGTTTGTAGTTGGTAAAAATTGTGGAGTTAAAGGTGAAGATGAATGAATGAAGCCATGCAAACAACAACCGGGCAACCATATTGATTTGGAAAGGGCTATTTAAGAAATCATTATTCAAATGGGAAATTAAATTAGTATGAACATATATTGAAAACATGCATTATATTAATTAAAGTCAATTGATTTTGTCAATAGAATATGTGAAAATCCATTGACAATGAAATGGTTGTGAGGACATAAACTATCAAAATGGTATTGATCTTGAAACATCCATTTTTAAGTTTGAAATGGAAAACAAAAATAGGTGCAAGGACATAAAATATCAAAATGGTATTTGATGTTGAAACATCCTTTTTTAAGTGTGAAATGGAAAATACAAATAGTATATTGTAACATCCTTTTTTAAGTTTGAAATGAAAAACACAAATAGTTGTGAGGACACAAACCATGAAAACAGTATTTGATCTTGAAACATCCTTTTTTAAGTTTGAAATGGAAAATACAAATAGTGAATTGTAAAAAAAGAGGTTCCAGAAGGAATATAATAGTGTAAAGAACATTGTGCTTGTCATTCCATATTTGAAGTTGTATCAAAACATGGTGGAGGTAGCGAAGACGTGAAGAAGCAGTGATGGACCTGCAAAATGTATGTTTTGTTAGAATTAGGAATATGTAAACCCGCTGAGGAAATTTATTAGTAATACTTTGCAGGTGAGTTATGTTAAAATGAATCTGGAACTAATGGAAATGAAGTTACCTTTGCTATGGGGATTTATATATTGTTAGTGGAAGATGCATGGTGAATAACGGCAGATTGAACACCATTGGAGGCCAATGCATAGCTAGAGATGCATTTTTTTTGCTTGCCAGGCTACTTGTCGCTGTGCAGGTAGGTTATTTATGAGTCCATGTGGCCTATTGCAAAAGAAAGAAAAGTTTAGAATGAGCTGTATAGATAATATAAAGACATTCTAATATTTGCTTATTTACTAATATTGATTAAAGTTGGTTGTTGTTGAAAGATATGAAAAGTATGTTATGAAATAGAATGAGGTAAATAAATGGAGGAAACCTTTTGTTGATGTCAAAGTATGGCTTGGAGCAGATTATCTGGAGCTGGCATTGAACGAAGAAAGTCTTCTGCATGTTTTCTGCGAGCAATGTTTTTGTTGTCCTTGATTTTACTGTAACGATCAAAACTGAATGCGGGGTCAATCCAGAGATCTTGTAGAGAAGGCACTCTTGAAATAGTTGTGAATGTGAGACCTTGACGTTCTGTTTTTCCAATGTCAATTGTTGCTTTTGGAAGTGTCATACCTTGATATTTATGTATGGTTAAAGCCCAAGCCATCTTCAATGGAATTTGTGCATGTCCATTTCTTTTTACTTCTGGAATAGGCAAGTGAGTGGGGTTTCCTTCATTTCAAGGAGGCCCAATGTATTTGGGAAAATATACGACAACAAATGCTGGAATTTGTGGTGGTGTAGTCGATTCTTTGTAAAAGATGGTTACAATTTTTCCGAGGGAACCATTAACAAGTCAGCTGAAACCCAAAGCTTGGAAGTCAACATAGCTTTTTCACCATTGCATAGTAATACAATTCGCTCAAGTTGCTCGTCTTCAGAGGAAATAATGGAATATGTGTTGTCATCCTCAGCAATGGATCTTGCGATTGGAGTGTTTAGAGATTTCATCATTTGCTTATTGTGGACCATTGTTTGAGCATTTGTTGGAAATAGATGCATGGAATCCTGGAATGAACATATTTCTTCTTCTGATAAAAAGGAATCTATGCATGACATGAGTACGTTGTAGTTGTTGATTGTTGGATTTGCATCTCTAATGTTCTGGAGAATGTTCCTGAAAGTAACCTATGCGATGTCGTCGCCTTGTTGACGAAATATTGTGTCTAATGTGATGAATGTGTTGAAGGTGTTCCACAGTGCGCTTCCATGGCTCGTCCCTGCATATAGAGGTATGTCTTTGATGGGTGGCAGCTGACCGAGATCACCAACCAATATTATGGAACATCCACCTAAAGGAGTGTTTCTTTGGTGGGGAAATGCTTCCCGAAGACGTTCATCAATATGGCTGAGAATCTTTGGCCCAATGAAGCTCATTTCATCGATTAGTATGTATCTTATATGCCTGAGTTCTTCTTGGAATTTTGCAAGAGCATTACCTTCTAAGGGCATAATATCCTTTAGAGGAAGGTGCAAAGTAGAATGGATTATCGATGCTTGTATGTTGAAGGCAGCAACCCCTGTAGGGGCGAGGAGCATGATCGGTGAAGGTTCTGGGCTTGCTAGGCCTATGAGCATATCTTTGTGCAATTAATAAGGAGGGATTTTCCCGTACTAGCAGTGCCTTGTATTATCATTTTGAGAGTGGGTAAATAATCCTTCGTAGCAAAATGATTAGAAATAATATTTAGAGCTTTTCTTTGCATTGGAGATAATGTAGTAAGGGCTGCCAGGATATGTTGATGTGTTTGAAGAATGTGGTGGATGGAGTGGCTATTCTCAATGAATTGTATTGCATTATTTTGTAGATCCAATCGGATAGTGGTATGATTCCAGTTATGGGTGTCATCAAAGCCACGAAGACCAAGTATGTCAAGGTCATTTATGAGAAGCTCATTTGTTGGGTGTAATTGGGAAAGTAATTCCCATTCATTTATTTCCATGGTGTATGCTAGATTGGTTTAATTTATAGTTGAGGTATCATTTGTGACAGATTCAATATCAGATAGTGTGCGGTGTTGATGCCAAGGGTTGTAGAATGGACGAAATGTTTCCCAATTTGCGGTGAATTCTGCAGCAGAATCTCCTATATCTTGTACGATATGGCGAAAAGGTTTGTATAGCATAAGTTCAACCCTACAAAAGTCAGCGTAACCAGGTTCTGTTGTGGATGGTATGGAGGAGTAATGTGGTATGACCCAAACAATTGCTTTTGTAGGCCTTTGTTTCCATTTGTTTGTTTTGGATGAGGATCATATGACTAGGACCTTGCCAATTCTATTAGTGATGTGGCCTCTAGGGTAGAAGGGCGTTGGATATATGTATCTATGATGTGTGGGGATGTAGTGGAGGCGGTGTTCGGTTTTGGAAGGTGCATAAGAATTTTTTGGTTTACATTTAAAGAAACAAATGGTCGACTACATAATGTTAATGGCAATTTTTGCAGCATATGGCAGGTTTCTTGTGCTCCAATGTCACAATCAACAAGGGTTTGTGCAAGAAATTTTTGAAATGCGAATGTTGCTGGGTCAGCAGTGGGTGAAGCCAGGACAATTCTACGTAGCATGTGGTGGAAGCTTTCATATTTTTTTCTTCTTTGGATGCATATTTGGCGATATATTTTTCTACAACGTGTATGGAGAGTACTGGTTGGCAGTCAACATTTGCATGCCAAATAGATAGGATGGTAGGGTTATGGCTATTGAGTCGATCGTCGTTGCGAGCAGGGGTTTATGTTTTTTGGCCATTGGAATCAATGAATAAGGCCTATTTTGGATGTAATTCCCACGGTGCTTTATAATGACATTGGAGTGAGGATCCTTTTTTTCTTAGGCACGTGCTTTCTGAGAATTTTGTGTGACATTCAACACAATTGACGAGCTGTTCATAGTCACTGGAAGGATTGGTTCTGAATATTTGCGGTGTGGACAATAGACAAGGGTCTTTAGGATATGCCCAAGGATTTGGTTGGTTTGAATTCGAAGGAGCACGAGGGTTCCAAGCGGAAATATATTTGTCGAAGAACTGCCTTGTAATATCAACTGCTTTTGTGTCTTCCCAGTTGAGGTTTCCATATCAGGTGCATTTTCTATCTAAAGGAAACCATGGATGTGCGCAGATTCCCTATGTTGCCATTCATACCTATCAAGTATGTGTTTTTGTAGGTTAATTTTGCAATAGGTGAGGAATTTTGTTTAGAGTTCTTGGAAAAAAAAAATTGTGGTAGAATGCGTACCTGTACCAGTAATCTTTTGTATTCAAGTGTTTCTCTAAGATAATATCACGAAATGTTGTGAATCTATGGTGCATATATAGTCATGTTAAATGTGGGTTCGAGATAATGTTATCATTTCTCCACTTTTGTTGTTTTGAAATATTAGAAGGAAGACATCTAGGCATGATTGCATGAAGATCACGCCATTTTGTATCAGCTGCACTCGATGTGAAGAAGAAAGTCGGGCAACCGAGTTGAGATATCATGTCCGTTAGTTCATTTTTAGCTTTGTGCCAAAATGACCTTGTTCCACGTAAAGAGCTACCGAATCGCATGACTTGCTCTGCCAACTGCTCATCTAGAAATTGTTCTAAGTGGATGTTTAGATCTTGAATAGATATTGGAAAGTTATCTGTGATGTTCTTTTTCACAAAAATCGATGTTGTTTCTTGACTACGATGCCACATCATGAGATTATATATGTAATAACGAAAGCATGGGTGCTTTCCAAATCTGTTATCGTAGTAACGTATGAGACGAAGTGCATATTCATGTAACTGCACTGCTTTCATTCTTGGGTGATTCGGCATTGCAGCTCCTGCCAGGAAAAGGGAAGGGAAAGCCATAGAGAGTAGACCTTCTGTGTTGTATTCATTGACTGGCGATAAACCAATTGTTGGCCACTCAATTGTAGTATCATATTGGTGGTTGTAAGCATGCAAATAGTGGCGGATTTCTTTGTTTTCTGTATTTGTATCAGGTATGATGGGGATGAACGATGATGTTTGGTCTACGGATGGGTCTGCAAAATATTCGGTGAGCTCATGGGGGGGTTCAAGTGGAAGGCGGACAGTGGTTTCTGTAGTATTGGAATGGTGAAGGGAGGAGGAGACGTCGGTGGGGATTGCTGGTAAGGATGCCAGTGCGTTGCTATCAATACAAACATTCTTATAGTATGGATCATTTTCCAATTTGTATTCTAATGCAGCGAGAACGCGATGTCTACTGACAATGAAATCATAAGCCTTATGGTCATTACTATGACACGTGACAATTAGGATGTCCAAGTGTTCAAAACGTTGTGGCAACATGTTTGCGATTTTTGTAATGTCTTGAGGGAAACAAATTGTGTGGCCAGTGTATTTATACTGCCCACCACATGCATGTGTTACTTGAAGTATAGGGTTAACCCTAGCAATGAGCATTTCTTCTATCTGTGAAAGAGATGTAAGGGTAGTCGGTTGAGGACCAGGGTCCATGTTGTTTGATAATGAGAAGCGATGACCCTTTGTTCCAGAGACGCATCTGGAGCAGCAATACATGTGGTTGGAATTGCGGATATGTATTCCCGGATATGATTCAAGACAAATGGAGCATGAGCATTTAGGTGGACGTTTATCAATCTTTGCATGAAAATCTCGATGTGCTTGATTAGTATACATGTTGTTGAAAGCATGTGCGAAGGAGGGGTTAGGGCAATGAGTAATGGATGTATTTGTTTGAGAGGTTTGCTGAGAAGATAAAGAGTCTGATAATTGCAAGGGAGGATTGTTTTCAGGGTGGGACATTTCAGATGAGGAAGGTTGGTTTTCCTTCTGTTTTTTGTGTTTTTGACATTCTCTGATGTCTTTTCTGGCTTGGTAAAGCTCACGACACCGTACATTTATTCTTTCTTTATTTGTTGCATAGTATCTTCGAGCACATTCATTATTATAAGAAGAAGCCATTTGAAAAAATTATGGTACCTATAAGCAAGAGAGGGGAAAAGAAGAATGTTATTTGGAGACAACAACCAAGTTATTGTAGGAAAGTGAAAGAAGGGTAAAAATGCAAGTGAAAGCGAAAGAAGGGAAAAAAATCCAAGTTCTGAATAGTTCTATGTGAAATTTTTTATTTGAGTAATGTTTTTGAAACAACATATTAGTATTTTTTCTGTATACATGTAGGTAGTTTCATGTGTAAAGCTGATAAAAGGAAAAAAACGTGAATTTGTATACTCACATAATGCTAGGTACAATGGAGAACAAATACTCATTTCAATGGTATATAAGAAAATTTCATAAGAAGGCATGCAACAATATAACTTGCAAAGTTGTATTTATAAAATTGGACAATAGGAATTGCCAAAAAGCAAGGAATACATTTTGAAATATCTATCTACAATGTCGAGATGTTCTGAATTTCTCGAAGGATGTTGTTGCATTCTGTCGTGAAATGCAGCTTTTCTTCTTTTATGATAACGCATTTCAATCGTGACACTTCTTTAAAAGTTTTTGTCTTCACCGACAATATGAAGATATGATCTGTCCATAGAGCTCTAGAGACAATTTCCTTGATCAGTTTTAGATTTGAAGATAATAAATAGAAGTCTTTGGCATTATTTCCAAGAATTGTAGATCCTGCGTCTTCGAAAGCAACAGTTGAAGCCAATTCACCAGTGTGATCTTGTATGTCGAATATCAATAAGTATCTGTAATCACAGTCGCTTACTTCAGCATTTCATTTTTGACAGAACTGCATCCCTGTATTTTGTGGAATAAGTTTTCTCATGCATTTTTTTCCCACCAGCGATCGATGGGCAAGAAATGTAGTAAAAACTATCCATCCCAATTTTTGTTATTGTTCCCTTTAATTGGAAAAATGTTGGTTTCTCTAAGGAATCCATACTGTAGATGTTAGCAATTGTTATTTTCTTTTGTTGGTGGCCGAAAGGAGATCTTGTTTTCAAAGATGTAGAAGCTGCAGTCGAACCTTCTTTTTTAAACCACAACTTTAGCGCATGGGCCTCTTCAATGTCAGGATGTACAAGAATAATGGATATCTTTGTAGTGCCGATATTTTTTCCATTAAATTCTCCAACAAGCGGAGATTTGATTGCAATGATGGGGTTATTTTTTGTAGCACATAGGGAGGAGATTTCCTGTGACACGGCATTAAAATTATCTCCCCAAAATATTGCATCTATGTTATACCCTGACATGTATCGAAGTTGCACTGTTTGATTATTGACTTCAGAGTCGTCTTTTCTATGTATGGTGCATACACTGGAAATGTCTATGACAACACCCAGAATATCAAAAATGGAGTTTATGTTTGTTGTTATGATATCATTAATTGATTTTACATTGAATCGCACTGTTGGATTATGTTTTTTTTCGTTGGAAACATGTTCTATGGTAGATGTTGCATTCAACAAAATTTCCCAGTCATTGTTCAAGTGGTTGTATTGCTTATTCACCATTTTTACATTCCATTTAGAGACAATGTAGACATTTTCATTTTGGATTTTGTCAAAAAAATAATCTACGACATTGTTGAAACTTGTAATATGTATTTCTCCACCCTCTGTATCGAACAGGTCGAAACCAAACACTTTACCGGGTCTGTATTGATTCTGAAATTGTCGAAGAGATGTTTTCCTTTGGATGTATCCTTTTATGCACCAATTTGAGTGGTAAGTGTTTAATGATTTGATGGGAATTTGAACTGGCAAAACGAACGAAGTTGGAGTAGTTGGAAGAGGGCAGTGTCTTTTTGATAAAGGTTGTGGGTCTAATGAGGATGGAGTGTTTTCATCATATGTGATGGGGATACTCATAGTTTTTGGATTTCCAATTAAGGGTGAAAATGAAGTTTATATTTCAAAGTATATTAGCTTTATAGACCTACACGACAATTGAGAGTCATAGGAATAATGGTTAGGAGCGGTTGTGGTATAAATAAAAAATGTTAAATTTGAAATAAGAAATTTATAACAAACTTACGTTGATGGACTGATAGTTGAGGTAGCCCAACCTTTAACATTTATAACATAACCCTTTTGTAGCAAGCTTGTTGCTACGAGATCATTGAAATCTTTTGGAAGCATGATGTGTTTCTTATGTGTTCTGTCTGAAATTGTAGTACGATATCGTGGAGTTGATTTTTGCATTGATTGTATTGGTTCAAGTTCAACAATTTGTAGGTATGGTTGAATATGAGTTGATCCAGATAACATTGAGGAAATTTCATTTTCAGTAAGGTTTGTTGTCATTTTCTGGTGCAAAAAAAAACACAAAAATGTTGTTTTCTCCACGTAAGATGTTTAAAATTCATTACATTCCTACAACATTACTTGAAAAAATATGAATTAAAGGGCAAGGGGAAAGAAGCATGTTTATTTTTTTTCTAAATGAGTAGGCATCCAAGCTTGTAAACATAATGAAGAAATATATTTATTAGAACAACTTTTATACGGTCATTTTCTTTGAAGCATAGTTCCACCAAGCGAAGAGGAAGAAGGAGAGGGAGAAACAAACGAAGTAGAAGATTTGGGGGTAACTCTAGTATCATCTGGTTGTTGATTTGATGGCCCAAGAATCATGGTGTTTTGAATGACAGAGGTCGAGAAAAGCCATACCGGTGGGTGAATTACAAGCCCTGGAAGGGACAATGTAGCCATATGAGGTACACCAACATCTCCCCTAGAGGAGAAGGGAGTAGGATTTCCCCAAGGGGAAATCTTTGATTGGTGGACTCCATTTTCTCAACTTGAAACCAATGAGGGAGCAGTGATGTTATTCCGATTTGAATAAATTTTATGACGCTTTGACACAACTTGATTTTTCAATTTTTAAGAGTCGAGAAAAAGCTAAAGATGACTCTAGTCGCCTTTGATTTGGGTAACTCTAGTATCATCTAGTTGCTAATTTGTTTGTTCAAGAGTCATGGTGTTTTGAATGACAGAGGTCGAGAAAAGCCATACTGGCAGGCCAATTGCAAGCCCTGGAAGGGACAATGTAGTGATATGAGGTGCACCAACATCTCCCCTAGAGGAAAAGGGAGTAGGATTCTCCCAAGGGGAAACCCTTGACTGGGGACTCCATTTTCTCACCCTAAGAGAAACGAGGGAATAGTGAGGTTATTCCAATTTAAATAAATTTTATGAAGCTTTGACAAAATTTACTTTTTCAATTTTTAAGATTCGAGAAAAATCTAAAGATGACTCTAGTTGCCTTCGATTTTTTAATGAGCCTGAAGTGACAAGTGCTCAGATGGTACTTTTATTTTAAGGAGTCTGAAAATAACAAAAGTGACTACTTTGGATATCTAGACAGGGGGATTACCAAACCAATCGAAAAACTGCAGAATACTTTTTATGGTACGACAGTCAATCTTCCTGAATGCTATGTTTAGTGCATTGCGATCGATAGGGGAGTAGACACGGCTTCCTAAGGATAAAGGATATAGCCTACTGTGGTCTCCCAATATATACTTGACGGTATGTGGGAGCACAAGTCCGTACTGGCACTTGTCGTTTCAACGTGGAGGAAACACCCAACCTACGATGAAAGTGATAGTTACCAGGCTTTACGATGCCAGAATACGTCTCTAGCCTAGACTTCTAAATGGTGTGCATTAGGTTCCAAAGCGTTGTTACATTTATTGAAATGTATTTTACAGTTGATCTTTCTTAAGAAGTTTGCCTTTAAGTTTGATCGCGTGATGTACATATACAATTCCTAAATATGTAATCTAAGATGATAAACAGACATTTAATTTCTTTTTGCAGTGAAAATCCTAGCTACTAAGGAAAGAGAAGTGAAATTGTTTCAACATAGAGCAGAGAGCACAAGTTAAGTCCTAAATCAATTTCCGTATGCATTCTAAATGTAAATGTACATGCATGTATTTGTTTTCCGCTTTCTTAATGTGTGGATGACAAAAGAAAAGCCAAGTGGAATATAATATCAATACAGGGATATGACTATTCATGAATTCTGACAGACATAAGCAAAGTTATTGAAGTTTGTATTTAAGATTTTCTAGAGTTTGTTCACTAGAAGCAAGACAGTCACGATGTCTCCACTTTGCATTAGTCTAATACAAAGGACTAAAGTTTAAATTATCAAGGAAACATATTTATAACTAAATAATTTCAATCGGGAAATAATTTTGAATCAAATTTATAAGACCCTGTAGCTGCTCAGTGGCTACTGTACAATTGATGGAAGAGGATTCTCTAGCATGGTCCATGGATGGAATAGAAATGAAGCCAAAACTTGGAAAGGAGATTAAGGCTGTTACCAGAGATGAAGCAATACAGATAATGTCCAGAAATGTCCTTCAACGCTAAAAGTTGAATCGCCAAATGACAAAACAAAGTAGGCCAAGGCAAAGTATCTGTATTTTAACATTCCTGCGTGAGTAACCAACATAAGCTGCACAATGCTATGAAAATTAATAGTCTATGCAGGGAAAAAACCCAATATAATCCACACAAGCTAATCCTCACGAGGAAAGTTTTACAGGGATTCAAAGGTTTTCTTATGTTATAAAATCCTAGGCTAATGTGGGTGTCCTAGCAAATAAAAATGTATACCATAATACCCACTTACTATTAAGCATCGTCTCCAAAGGAACTTGAACAATATGATAAAAGATTCATCTTTTACTTCTATAATATACATAATGTTAAATATATGAAAAATACTTTCTGCTTTCAAGCAAGTTGTTCTTTCCTCTGACTGTCAGCCCTTGGAACGAATGGAAAACATAGTGAGACAATCAGGGGGCGTCAAATCTCTCATTGGCAATGTAAGCACGATTGCAAAAATGCCAAAGCTACAAAATGAGGCTCAGAGCAAAGAGAAAATCCCAATGACTTCATCCAGTTCTCTAGTTAGTGATGCCAATTCACCAAAAGGACATCCTTTCATTATTTGTTACATACTGGCACCCATTATTTTTGTTGCATACTCGAACCCATTATTGAAATGCAAAAAAAATGGACTAATAAATCTATGAACATTCCATTCAAAGATTTGTCCCCTGCTTGATATCAATCACAAAGTTGCGGTAAACAATAGATTTAACATAAGAAGTGAAGAAATATAAGAAATTGATCTTCTTGGTCTCATAAGAAAAGAATATATCTGAGTGTGAGTGTGAGTGTGATTAATAAAATATATATTCAAAAGCAATCTTAAAGAATATTTACGTTACAATTTAATTTTATCATAAATATTTAAATTTAAGAACATTATCACTTTATATTATATAAATTCAAACATTTTCCTTTGTACATTATATTATTTTAATTAAAAAATATATCATACATCATTGTACCATTAATACATATAGTGCAGAACTTAAATAACATACTAAAATATTTAATTTGAAAATATTGAAAAATTAAATCTAAATAAACAAAATCAATAAAGAATCATTCAAAAACAAATTAAATTAAATACCATTAATAAGAATTCAAATATAAACAAAATTTAGTTAAAATAAATTAAATGTATGAATATACAATTAAAATACATTGAATTTAAACCACAACACTAATGCAAAAAGAAGATGTAACATCAGTTATTAAGATATCAATAAAAACCATATTCCTATATGAAAAACACATTTCTAAAATATATAAATATAATTGAAATTCATTTAGAAGAAATCCAATAATCTAAAGATTTAAATGTACCATAGCTTATAAGAGAAATAAAAAATATATTTCTAAATGAAAAATATATTTGTAAAATTAAAAAATATAGTTGGAGGGCCCATCCAAAACTAATTCTCAGAGGCATATGTTAAGTCAACTATATTTTTAATCAAGAAAGAAAATTCACAGACATATAAATGTAAAGGTAAGAAACAAATTTAAGTAAAACCACAAATTTTCACAGAGATAAACTAAATCAATGAATAAATGTAATAATCTGAAAGGAGTGAAAATACAAATTGGAACAATAAAATTACAATAATAAATTAAGCCCAACTAAAAAAAATTAGTAAAAACCACTCTCATAAAACTAAATCATCAATGTTAAATATATTAACATAACCAAAACTGAAATGAAAGGATTAGGTTTCCATGAAGAGCAGAGCTTAGAGGATGGACACAAATTACATCTATGAGAAAATAAAGGTATGTGGCTTTGAGATATTTAACATAAAATACTGAAAATATTAATTGAAAATACCCTATAACTTATTCTTCTTGTGGTTTGATATTCAAGTTATTAGAAGTTTGGGAAAAAATAATTATTAAATAAAATCGAATTATTCTTCTATGTATTTATGAAATTCTCCAATTTCTGTATTTTCGTTTCCTAGTCCAGCTCCAAGAGCAATGTTTACTATTTTATTAATTTATAAATATTCTAAATTACTTCTATTTGAAAGACAATTAAAAATTAAGGAATAGTATAATCTACAGAATAAAAATCCGGAGAACACACTACGAAAAGAAACAAAGGAAAGTGAGTATGCCAAAAGATTTGATTTATACTTAAATTTTAGATGTGAAGAATTATTTATTATTGTTACCGAAATTGACTCATAATTTCTTCCATACCTAATTATTATTGAGAACTCCTCTTTGCAAATCACTCGCTATTATTTTCTAAATAGTTAGGAATATCTAGTTGAAATTTGCGGAGTATAAAATTCCACAATTGATACTTGGAAACTTACGAAATACTCAGGAATATTACAAGATTGTGGTGTGTTTTGAGAGTAAAGCTCAGAGGAAATAGAAAATTTAGACTACACTTTTAGGAAAGTTGAGATACATAAACTTGACCACCTTATAAAAATAATATTATGGTTAATATGGAGATCAAAAATCTCATTATGATTTGTTGGCTTGTGTACAGGCTTATCTTCAGAAAATAACTGAAGAAGAGGCTACGAAATATTTTCATCAGCTTATAGATGTTGTAGATTATTGTCATGGTAGAAATGCATACCATAGAGACCTCAAGGTATGCAATTTGACTTTCAATATTTATGAAAATTTATGTTTGTATATCAACCCAATGAGAGCTTATGTAATTTTAGTTGATAATGCTCTGTGATAAGATACGATTTAATGTTAAATTGGTTTCGAATTTGGTGAGCAGCCTCAAAACCTACTCCTGGATGGGAAAGCCAATCTGAAGGTGTCTGATTTTGGACTGACTATCTTGCACCAAGTATTGTATTTGCATAATGCTTTTGTACCGACCATGAGTTCTTAAAGGTTTAACATTTCAAAATCACAATCACCTATTTAAACTACCAGAAACCCTGTTCACCCACCTAAACTACCTGTAACTAAAAAACACAGAGAATAGTATGCTTATCACATGGGGCAAAAGAGCGACCAATTGATATTCAACTCAAAACTTCAATTCAGATTTAGATAGAAAAATTCGGTCCAGGCATAAAAGAAACATCACTGGGTCTATCTTTATCTTTTATGGAAGGGATGCCCTAGGCATTCATCCTATTATTACTCGTACTGGAGATTGATTTGATTTGATTTGATTCCTATCTGCTCAGTTTAGAATGGATTCTGAGAGTTGTGGTTAGGAAAGGCATCAACTTAACATTTGATCACAAACCCATTTCCAAAATTCTGACAAGGAATTTTTAAAATTAATAATGTAATCATATCCCCTTTTCTTATTTCAGCTGCTGTTAGATCCTAATGTTGTGTCTATACACACTTTGTGTAGACAGATCCTATACTTTCTACATATTGCGGCTCCCCAAATTATATTTCCCGTGAGGTATAGAAATCAAACTCTTCATCCAGGATTTGTTAGAGATAGTCTGGGAATTACACCACAGGTCTTTTTCCTTTACCAATCTAGCATATTGGTTATGGTTGGGAGGTAGTTGTTAGTCAGAAGTACGATGGAAGGCCAACAGACATTTGGTCTTGTGGGGTCATTCTCTTTGAACTTCTTGCAGGTTTCTGTGCCTTTGAAGGTTCTCATAAAATTGAACAATATCGTAAGGTATACTCAAAATGACTTTCAAATTTATGGTGAAGCTCAAAAATTCTATAGCAAAACTCTTGAGTGTGTCAAATAGAAAAAAATAGGGAACCCTGGAGATACATAAACTTGACCACCTTATAGAAATAATATTATGGTTAATATGGAGATCAAAAATCTCATTACGATTTGCTGGATTTTGTATAGGCTTATCTTCAGAAAATAACTGAAGAAGAGGCTAGGAAATATTTTCATCAGCTTATAGATGATGTAGATTATTGTCATGGTAGAAATGTATACCACAGAGACCTCAAGATATGCAGTTTGAATTTCAATATTTATGAAAATTGCTCTGTGTATATGAACCCAATGACAGCTTATGTAATTTTAGTTGATAATGCTCTGTGCTAAGATACGATTTAATGTTAAATTGGTTTTGAATTTGGTGAGCAGCCTCAAAACCTACTCCTGGATGGGAAAGCCAATTTGAAGGTGTCTGATTTTGGATTGACTATCTTGCACCAGGTATTGTATTTGCATAATGCTTTTGTACCGACAATGAGTTCTTAAAGGTTTAATGTTTCAAAATTGCAGTCACCTATCTAAACTACCAGAAACCCTGTTCACCCACCTAAACTACCTGTAACTAAAAAACACAGAGAATAGTATGCTTATCACATGGGGCAAAAGAGCGACCAGTTGATATGCAACTCAAAAATTCAATTCAGATTTAGATAGAAAAATTTGGTCGAGGCATAAAAGCAACATCACCGGGTCTCTGTTTATCTTTTATGGAAGGGATGCCCTAGGCATTCATCCTATTATTACTCTTACTAGAGATTGATTTCATTTCATTTCATTTATGTCTGCTCAGTTCAGAATGGATTCTGAGAGTTGTGGTTAGGAAAGGCATCAACTTAACATTTGATCACAAACCCATTTCCAAAATTCTGACAAGGAATTTTTAAAATTAATAATGTAATCATATCCCCTTTTCTTATTTCAACTGCTATTAGATCCTACTGTTGTGTCTATACACACTTTGTGAAGATAGATCCTATACTTTCTACATATTGTGGCTCCCCAAATTATATTTCCCCTGACGTATACAAATCAAACTCTTCATGTAGGATTTGTTAGAGATAGTATGGGAATTACACCACAGGTCTTTTTCCTTTATCAATCTAGCATATTGGTTATGGGTGGAAGGTAATTGTTAGTTAGAAGTACGATGGAAGGGTAGCAGACATTTGGTCTTGTGGGGTCATTCTCTTTGAAATTCTTGCAGGTTTCTGTCCCTTTGAAGGTCCTAATCAAATTGAACAATATCGTAAGGTATACTCAAAATTACTTTCAACTTTACGGTGAACCTCAAAAATTCTGTTGCAAAACTCTTGAGCATGTCAAATAGAAAAAAATAGGGAACCCTGAAATTTCTGTTGACCGTAAGGGGAAACTGGTAACAGTCCTGGCTCTCTGTCTCAGATATTGATGCAGAGGAAAAATCAATCTTGTAATATTGTTCTTAACTTAATAATATTTTACTTCACAACACTTTTTGGTTGTTGTCAGCTGACGGTAGAGTTTTTATTGGGTCATAGATTTGCAAAACGGAGTTTTCCTTCCCTTCATGGTTCTCTCATGGGGTCAGGAATCTAATCACAAGGATTTTGGATCCAAGACCATAGAGCGTAAGTTATAAATTGTTTCTAAAACCATATTGCAATATCTGGATTGAAACTTGTTTGGATTTAATCCTACATGAAATTTTGATATAATATTAGGCATCTTATTAGCTGTGAAAAGCTCCAGTGATTGACCAACATAAAGAAACCAAGACTAAGATCATCCTCAGCAAAGACTGTTCAAACTGTACATAAAGAAACCAAGACTAAGATCATCCTATAATGCTCTGTGCTAAGATACGATTTAATGTTAAATTGGTTTTGAATTTGGTGAGCAGCCTCAAAACCTACTCCTGGATGGGAAAGCCAATCTAAAGGTGTCTGATTTTGGACTGAGTATCTTGCACCAGGTATTGTATTTGCATAATTCTTTTGTACCGACCATGAGTTCTTAAAGGTTTAACGTTTCAAAATCACAGTCACCTATTTAAACTACTGGAAACCCTGTTCACCCACCTAAACTACCTGTAACTAAAAAACACAGAGAATAGTATGCTTCTCACATGGGGAAAAAGAGCGACTAGTTGATATGCAACTTAAGACTTCAATTCAGATTTAGATAGAAAAATTCGGTCCAGGCATAAAAGCAACATCAGCGGGTCTCTGTTTATCTTTTATGGAAGGGAAGCCCTAGGCATTCATC
>APFE031556916.1:5922-63682 GCA_000404065.3 Pinus taeda
CAGACTTATGATGAAGAAGAAACTCATGAGGCACCAGAAGAACAGATAAGGATAGAAGAAAAGACTCCATCTAGGTACGTTCAGAAGAATCATCCAGAAACTCAAATTTTGGGGCAAAAAAGGCAGGTGTACAAACAAGAAGAACTGTTTCAGAAGCTTCAAGCTATCTAGCATTTCTCTCCTCCATTGAACCACAAAATGTAAGAGAAGCATGCAAAGATGAATGCTGGGTCAAGGCCATGAATGAAGAACTTGAGTGGTTTGAAAAGAATAACACTTGGGAGTTGCTTCCTAGACCAAACGATAAGAATGTCATAGGGACAAAGTGGATATTCAAAAACAAGCTAAATGAAAATGGAGATGTTATTAGAAACAAGGCTAGGCTTGTTTGTAAAGGGTATTCTCAACAAGATGGTATATACTTTGAAGAAACGTTTGCACCAGTTGCTAGACTTGAGCCCATAAGAATGTTCCTTGCTCTTTCTAGCTTTTAGAAGTTAAAAGTATTTCACATGGACGCGAAATCTACCTTTCTGAATGGAGACTTGGATGAAGAAGTGTATATTGAGCAAGTAGATGGGTTTATCCTTGGAAATTATCAAAAACTTGTATGCAGACTCAAAAAGGCTCTCTATGGCCTTAAACAGGCTCTAAGGGCTTGGTATTATCGTTTCTATAAGTAACTCCATCAACAAGGTTTTACAAAAGGATCAACAGACAACAATCTATATATAAAAATTGATAATGATAATTTGCTAATACTAGTTGTGTTTGTTGATGATATCATCTTTGGTAGCAATGAAGAAGACATGAGTCAAAACTTTGCCTTGGTAATGCAAAAGGAATTTGAAATGTCCCTGCTTGGTGAGCTCACATATTTTCTTGGTTTACAAGTTCAGCAAAACAAAGACGGTATTTTTCTATCACAAACCAAGTATCTCAAGCAGATCTTGAAGAAATATGGGATGGAGGATTCGAAACCAGTATGTACCCCTATGGTAACAGGATGCATCCTTGGCGCAAGTCATGAATCAACAGCAATACATCAACCAACCTATAGATCCATGATTAGTAGTCTGCTCTATCTAATAGGTACTTGACCAGACATTATGGATGCAGTGGGAATAGTTGGAAGGTTTCAAGCAAATCCAAAGGAAACTCATCTTCAGGCAGTTAGGAGAGTTTTCAAGTACCTTCAAGGAACTGGAAACTATGGCTTATGGTATCATAGAGGTACAAATCTCACACTTCATGCATATACAGATGCAGATTGGGCAGGAAGCATGGATGGCAGAAACCTCGCCCCACAGAAACCTCTGCAAATCTGTGTTCATTTCCCAAACCCAAAGCTGCCTTCCCATCTGATCTAGCAACTCAAACATTAAAGTCAATCAAATTCCTCTAAGAAAGCATACCTAGCCTAAAATTAGTTTTTATACCAGTCCTCTCAAGCCTTCCTTAATAATTTTTCATTGAGATTGACAAGGAGAGAGCCTTCTCCCGACTTGGTAGGGCTAGCTACCAGGTTAAGTGTGGTTTGATGTTACCCTAGACCGCCCTTTCTCAGCCTGAGGTAGATTTAGGCACTAACATCAACAATGCAAATAATACTTCAATCTGAGTCTGGATGATGAAGTTATTGCAAAAAGAAGGGCCCTTCAATCCTTAAGAGAATGAGGAATTTCCTTTGAGATATGGGCCTTAAAGCCTTAAAGGAAAATCGCAATTGGAGGTCGAAAGAGGGAAGATTTAAGGTTTAGGTCGTGCAACCCCCGATCACCAATCTCTGATCAGATCGGATTGGTGGATCGGAGGCCATTTCAATTGGAGATTATATATATACATATATGTGGAGATCGGTGAATGGATAATGCGATCAGCGATTAATCGGATTAGAAGAACCTCCAACAGACACCTGGGGTGATATATGTGTGGGATGCTGATGCGATCGACCAACACCGATATCAGCGATCGACGATCGACTATCGATCTTTCCCAAGGACTAGGCTAGGGACACAATGAAACGTTGATCCACGACCTCAATGCAGACCTAATACAAACTATAAGCCCGACTTTATAATATTTGAGGTCTATGCATACGGGTTTTTAGATAGATTTGTAGTGTTTTTTGAGGTTCTGAAGCCTTATCAAAGCAATGATAAACGGACCATTTTCAGGAACGGTTGTGCCGACCGATCCTTCCACTCTACCAACCTCTCTTATTAACCAGGCATGCCCCATTTTAAATGGGATCTTGTCCAAAAATCCTTTATAAAAGAGATCAATGGAAGAGCATGGGGGGGAGGTGTTTTTATGGTTGCAACATGCTGTTTCGCAGAGGCCGAGAGCATGTGTTGAGCTATTTTGAACAGTTACACAATTCCAATCCCTTCTATAGCTGCGGGAAGCTTTGGTGCTTCACACCACTCCATCTCAGGCATTCATTTCATAGCCATCAGGAAGATTGGAGGTATAAGCCTCTTTATGGATATATTGATGAATGCCATTCTATTTATTCATGCCATTTAATAAGAAAGGCCTCCCCATTGTTGAGTTGGGCTCGGAGACATAGTCCGAATTGGACGAACTCCGTTATCAAGCCTTGATGTTCTCTTTTGTGCCTTTTTATACGTCTTCTCTTTCTTTTCATATGTGCACATTTATGTGTTAAGATGCAATTTTATATGCAATTCTTTTCTATACATCTATAAGCGAAAACATCCTGGATCAAGTAGTATCGGAGCAGGGATTTTTAGATGTGAATTGCATGTTTGTATGTTAACAAGAGGTAGGCTTCAAAGAGGCAAAGGGAATCTAGAACCTTTTGATCCAGAGGCAGGGTGTGTACCTCGAAGAAGAAATATGGCTGAAGAGGAAGCTCGTATTGAAGGAAGCGCAATTTTAGAAAGAATTTTTATTCAATGGAAAAAAATATTAGTCAGCTGGTTCTAAGACTGGAAAAAGCTGAAGAGAGGAATCTAGAAGGATAAGGTTTAGCACATGGGAATGATGGAGAAGAACCTCTTCCTTCTCCTTCTAGTGGTGAAGGTTCTTCTTCCCCTCACCATAATAATCCTAGAAATCCTAGGGACACATCTAAGAAAACTTTCTTTAAATTAGATGTTAAATTTGAGCTTCCTGTGTTTAATGGTGAAAGTAACGCAGAATAGCTTAACAATTGGATCAGGAAGATTGAGGTTTACTCTAGGATTCAGCAAATTGAAGAGGAAGAGGCTAAAATCTAGCTGGCCTCTCTACGAATGGGCAACACAACTCTTGTTTGGTGGGAGAGTAAATTGTAGAGCAGTAAAAATGTGGGTAAGCTCTTTTTCTCATGGTCTAATTTTACTTTTGCATTAAGGGAACAATTTTATCCCTTAGGATACAAATAGAAAGATTTAATGAATTGGTAATATTTAAGGCAAGGCAAAGGGCAAGATGTTCAAAGTTTTACATAAGAATTTAGGAAGCAAGCACTAAATTTGGGTAGCACACTAGATACACCTGAAGTTGTAACTAAGTATATTGGCTCACTGTATAGTTATATTCAACATTCATTATTGTTGTTTGAACCAACCACTATTGACACATCTAGTGTTAAAGCAATTCATATTGAAAACAGGGACAAGAATGAAAGAGAGGATCAATCTAGAAAGCCACCATTCAAACTTCCCAATGGCAAATCCAAAGAGAAATGGAAAGGGAAAGAGAAGAAAACAACAGCAGCCAAAGAGGGAGACTGGCCTTATTGTAATCATTACAAGAAAGAAGGCCACGATGATGGTCATTGTTGGAAGAAGCACCCAGAAAAGCATCCAAAAAAGTATGGAGGAAAAGGGAAGAAGAAAATAGTGGCAGCAGCACAGCAAGACCTTGGATTAGATTCAGGAGATGAAGTGCTGGTCATAGTAGTGGGAACAAAAGGAACCGTTACACCTCCTATTTATTCTAAATCATAGGGAAGCACCAGTTCTGTAGATGAGTCCATTTCAAATGCTAGAAAAAGGATTGAATTATTTCGTATCAGAGTAGTAGTAAACCATACCAAAGTAGAAACTCTGTTTGATAAGGGGTCCCAAGAAAATTTAATTGTAGAATCTCTAGTAAAGAAGCTAGGCTTAGAAGCAAAACCGCACCCAAAGCCTTACCTATTGGGATGGATACATGATAACGCCAAATTGAATGTAACCCAACAGTGCAAGGAAAAATTTGTGATTACTTCTAAGCTAGTAGATGAAGTAGAGATGGATGTTATACTGCTGGACATTTGTGGCATGGTATTGGGGAGCACCTAACTATATGACAAAAAAGTTGTCTTTTTCCACCATGAAAATAAATACCACATCACTAAGGATGGGATAGAGTACATAGTGCTGGCTCATCAAAACAAAATTAATGCATGCCTCATAAGTTCTGGGTAGATGAAACAACTAGTGAACTCCAGCAAGGCTTGCATGCTTATGGTTGTTAGATAAAAGGAGGCCAAATTTGCAGACGAGTTCCAAGGCTGTGATGTTAAGCATAAACAAGAATTGATGGATTTAATTGGTAATTATGATGCATTGTTTCAGGAGCCACGGGGAATACCTCCACAGAGGGAGATACAACATGAGATCCACTTATTGCATGATGCCCCTCTATCGAATATCGGCATGTACAGAATGTCAGTAATCGAAATGGAGGATATCAATCATCAAGTGCAGGAATTGTTGGGCCAAGGCGTGATGGGGCTGAGCTCCTCTTCGTGCGGGTTGTCAATTTTTCTAATGCCAAAGAAGGATGGCAACTAGAGGATGTGCATGGACTACTCCGCGCTCAACAAAATATTAGTAAAAAATCACTATCACCTCCCACACATAGATGATTTATTGGATCAATTAAAAAGTGACGTATATTTCACAAAATTAGATCTGCGCAGTGGCTATCACCAGGTACGAATTGCGGAGCAGGACATGTGGAAAACCACTTTCAAAACCAAGTATGGGTTGTTCGAATGGATGGTAATGCCTTTCGGGCTTTGCAACGCTCTAACCACCTTTATGTGGGTTATGAATAATATATTTCAGCCCTTCATTGATGAGTTTCTTCTCGTATATTTAGATGATATACTAGTTTTCAGCAAGACTAGGTTTGAACATGTGAGACATGTAAAGAAAGTGCTTAATGTGCTGAAGAAAGAAAAACTCATTGTAAAATTGTCAAAGTGTGAGTTTGGGAAAACCTCTTTGGGTTACCTAGGTCATATTGTTGGTCATAATCAGTTAAAAATTGATCCTGCTAAAGTTGAAGCAATTGTAAATTGGCCTAAGCCTACTAGTGTAACTGAGGCTTGTAGATTTCTTGGTGCAATTCAGTATTGGAAGAGATTTATTGCTAATTTCTCTATTATTGCAACACCTTTTCACACATTGAAAAGTGTGAAACAGGTCTTGCAATGGGGAGGAAGACAATAGAAGTCATTTGAAACATTGAAGGAAAAAATTAGCACTGTGTCAGTCTTAGCCTTACCCAATCTCCAATAGCCATTTGAGATCGAAACAATGCCAGCAGTTATGCCATGGGCTTGTACTGATGTAGCAAAAGAAGCCAATTTGTTACCATTCTGAGAAGTTTTCTCAAGCTGTGATAAACTATCCCACCTGTGACAAGGAGCTTTATGCCTTGGTGCAGAGTGTGAAAAAGTGGAAACACTACTTGATCGGCAAGGATACCATCATCCATACAGATCATCAGCCCTTGCAGTACCTTCAGCCACAATCCAAGTTGCAAAAAATTCGTCATTTCAAGTGGATGGGCTTTCTTCAATAATTTCATCTGGTAATAAAGTATAAGAAGGGCACTAGCAATAAAGTGGTCGATATGCTATCTCGCCCTCGTATTTCTACTTCTGTTATTTTGCATAATGCTTCGTTGTCTTTTGAAAGTTATGCTGAAGAATATGCTAACGATTATGACTTTAAGGAGGTTTATGCAAAACTAACCCATGGTTCACAGGTGGACAACTATCACTTGCAGGGGAAATTGTTGTATCACCTTGGTAAATTGTGTATTCCCATAGGAGAAAGAGTGCATGTAATTCGAGAGGCCCACAACTCTCTTGTGTCTGGACACTTTGGTGTCGAGAAGAATTTAAGTCATGTACAAAGATTTTGTTTTTGACCTCATATGAAAAACATTGTGACTCACTATGTAAAGGGTTGTGATGTCTTCTATTTCAAAGCCCTCTAATAGAAAACTTTGGCTCTACACACCACTCCCTATTCCGAGTCGTCCATGGGAAGGTGTGTCAATAGACTTTGTAGGAGGTCTACCTTTGTCTAGGAAGGGTCATGACTATTTGTATGTTGTCCTTGACCGGTTTAGAAAATTGTGTATTCTTATGCCTTGTAAAAAGAAGATTATTGCAGAGCAGAGTACTTCTCTTTTCTTTCAGTATGTTTGGGTCCACTTTGGATTACCCACATCAATTGTGTTGGATCGAGACTCTCGCTTCCTTGGGGAGTTCTGGACCAGCTTGTGGAGGATGATGGACACCAAATTGAAAAGAAACATGACATTTCACCTGCAGACCGACGGACAGAGAGAGGTTGTTAACCATACCATGGTACACCTATTACAAGACTATTGTGGGAAACATCCCAAGTTGTGGGATGAACTTCTCGCCTATATACATCATTCCTACAACTGAGCAGTGCATTCGTCAATGCAACGTTCACCATTTGAGACATGCTTTGGTTACCTACCAAAGGACCCTTAAGACATGGTCTTTGGAAGGTAGGATGGCTCCAGTGGATGTAATGATAAAGACAAAGCTCAGTAGTTCATTCAATGAATCCAAATGATTCACCAAGTAGTGCAAGAATAGTTGGAAAATAGTCAAGCCCGTTACAAGGCTCGACATGATAAACATTGAGTTGCCCATTAATTCCAAGTGGGTGACAAGGTGTGGTTCCACATTAGCAAAGACAGGATGAAGGGAGAAGGAAAGAAGTTGCGGCCAATCCGGTATGGACCATTCACCATATTGGAGAAGATTGGGAACAATGCGTTTCATCTTGACTTGCTAGTATATATGCAGATGCACTCAGTAGTGAATGTGGAGAACCTGAAACTGTATGAACCACCTTTGATCATGGACACTGATGAGGTGGGAACCGTTCCTAACCATCGATTATTTTGCACTAGAATATCTCGATGAGTTGCTCGAAGACATCATCCTCGACAGAAGGACCAAGACTTCATGGCGAGGAGATGTAGAATACCTTCGACTTGGATTCAAGGGTATGCATCCCAGCAAGACTAGATGGTTGGAGAAAGAGAAAGTGAGGGCATAGTACCCTCACTTTCCAATTGACTAATGAAAATATTTTGGTGGTCCAAAAGCTCCTCAATGGGGAGGATTGATCTAGGTGGATCTTCAGATACAATGGAATGGAAACTCAGAAATCAAAGTGATCGGAATGAAGTCAACTCAAAACCAGAATGTAGAACACCTCTTCCTGATTCCAACGATGCAAACGGTACTTCAATCCAAGTCCGGATTATGAAGTTATTGCAAAATGAAGGGCTCTTCAATACTTAAGAGAATGAGGAATTTCCTTTGAAAAATGGGTCTTAAAGCCTTAAAGTCAAATCGCAATCGGAGGTCGCATGAGGGCAGATTTAAGGTTTTCACTGTGGAACCCCTGATTTTCAATCTCCGATCAGATCGAATCAACAGATTGGAGGCGATTGCAATTGGTGGTTACATATATACATATATGTGGAGATCAGTGAATGGAAAATGTGATTGGTGATTAATCGGATCGACGGAACCTCCAACAAACACCTGGGGCTATATATGTGTGGGATGCTAACGGGATCGGCTGACGTTGATATCGGTAATCTGCGATCGGTGGTTGATATTTCTTGAGGACAAGGCTAGGGACACAGCGAAATGCCAATCTACAACCTCAGCATAGACTTGATACAGATTATAAGCCCGATTTAATAATATTTGAGGTCCGGGCGTACGGGTTTTTGAACATATTTGCAGTGTTTTTTGAGGTTTTGAAGCCTTATCAAAGCAACGATAAACATACCATCTTCAGGAATAATTGCGCCTGTCGATGCTTCCACTCTACCAACCTCTCTTATTAACCAGGAATGCCCCGTTTTAAATGGGATCTTGTCCAAAAATACTTTATAAAAGAGGATCAATGGAAGAGCATGGGGGGAGGCATTTTAATGGTTGCAACATGCTATTTCGCAGAGGCCAAGAGCATCTGTTGAGTTGTTTTGAATAGTTACACAATTCTAGTCCCTTCTACAGCTGCGAGAAGCTTTGGTGCTGCACACCACTCCATCTCAGGCATTCATTTCATAGCCATTAGGCAGATTGGAGGTATAAGCCTCTTTATGGACAGATTGATGAATGTAATTTTGTTTATTCATGCCATTTAATAAGAAAGGCCTCCCCATTGTTGAGCTGGGCCCGGAGAAGTAGTCCAAATTGGACGAACTCCATTATCAAGCCTTCGTGTTCTCTTTTGTGCCTTTTTATGTGTCTTATTCTTCTTTTCATATGTGAACATTTATGTGTTAATCTGCAATTTTATATCCAATTCTTTTCTATACATCTATAAGCGAAAACATCCTAGATCATAGGTTCCATAATGAGTGGGATTGGATCCATCAATATTTGGACAAGGCCTAAAAATGTAGGGGCTGAAATCCATGTTGTTGGGATAAGTTTCCTTAACAAGGATTCTATATTTTACTTTTTATTTTTACCCATGTAGAAAGGTTGTCAAACCTTTTGGTGCAGAAATCTGCGACAATGCTTATAGGTTGTGATGATTGAACATGCATTATCATGATTTGTTAATGAGAAACTTGTGAAAATGACTAAATTTAGGCGTTTTTATAATGTAATATAGGATTCTTATAATTATCAGAATGGTTTTTCTTCTAGATTTGTAGGATATTACTAAAATGGGTTCATAAGATAGCGAGAGATATAGATTTGTTTCCATTTTTCTAATGATGAAAAAATGACATGTAACAGATTGTCACCTAAAGTGCAAAGTCAAAAACTGTGTATGAGGACTAGAGTGGTTTATCATGAGAAAGTTCGGATCAAAGATCAATTAGTTGGAGATGTGAAAATAAAAAATCAAGGGTTACGGTAACATATAATCATGAAATCATCTCTAAGGTAGGCATTCCCATACTCAATATAGCATATCGACAACTCTAGAGGTAAATATGGAAATGTGTAAACATCCATCTAAGAAAATCAAAGTCATGGCCATCATACATACATCGTGGATCCATGCTTGGATATACTTAATATGAACATAGCCATCATCATAAAATGTGGATCTATACATCAATCATGAAAAATCCACGCAACCTAGGTGGATGGAACTAGATCTAAGGTGTTTGCCATTACCACTCGATAACATGAGTCTAACCATGTGAAAGAATGTGTCAAATTCAAACATGGCATACACCATATAATTAATTACCTATCAATGATGAGGACCATTAACAAATGGGAGAGGAACCACCAATAACGTCAATGGCTCTCAAGGTACACTAGTATAATCTATGAAGTGTGAGTGAATGATCTTAAGTCAAATACTCATAGAATCTTCTGATCGAAGACCAATGATGTGATTCTATCATTGAAAACAAGGAGACCTTCCATTAAGGCATGAAAGTTGGAAGGAACTAAAGGGAATTTCTAACTCAAATTCCTAGATATCGTGTTGAAGTGAATAGGAAGTGACTCAATGAGGGATTTGATGTATCCCCCATCAATGAAACGAAATAGGTGTCAATATTTTGAGTAGGTCAAACAAAGTAGTTCAAGACTGACTCAAGGATGGCTGACTCGAAAGAGGGCTATAAGTAATGAAAAATATTTTAATTGAGGTTCAACTTCTCTTTAAGATATTAGTGATACTATATGGAGTTGGAAACACTGACTCAATATGGGTTGAAAACCCAGTATGAATCATTTCAATGAAGTGTGATCAATAGATAGGTAAGTATATTTCCCAACCCAATAAAAAACTAAAGTGAAGGAGTGTCATATTCAAGGGTAACTTCTTCCAAATACTAACTCTATACAATGTTTTCCCAATTTTACCCACCATTTTTGGAAATTAGCTCTTTATTTTTATACAATACCGAGGAGGATAACATATGGTTGTAGTAAAACCTTATCCTTTGGATAATTCCTTGGAAGTATTTTTAATGAACCCTAGGAAGGAATGGTTAGATCTCACCATGTTTGATGAGTCGTATACAGTTTACGTTTTACAAGTCTAGTGAATGGGTAACTCAACTTATTTTTCACATTTAGAGAGTTTTAAAAAGAGATAAAAAGAAAACTCAATAGTGTTCTTTTTCATAAGTTTAGTCCCTCGAGCCTCAAAACATGTAAAATAATACAAGGGTGAACTATTTCATTGGTGAGTGAAGGAATGGGAAAAGTTGTCACATAATTAACCTATGGTGAGGGGGTTAAGACTTACATATAGGGAACATTTAGGGAGGTTGGATGTTTGGAAGTCAGATGAGGACCATCAAATGAAAGATGGCCAATAGCCACAATTTTTCCATCATGAGGGAAACACATCATGTGAAAGAGTGTGGACATGACAACTTTCATGGCATAGACATAGTCTCTCCTAAGGTCAAAATTGAAATCAAAGGGGCCTTGGACTACCATAACATCAATATAGACAATTTTCCTTCGAAGATAATTGGAAGTTGAGGAAAGATCCCTAAAATTTCATAGAATCTTCCTCTAAAATCCAACAAATTATGAGTGACAAAAGCAAGCTAAGGAGAACCCAAAGCTTGCCAAGTGGTTGAGGATAAAATGCTAACAAAATCACCTTCATCTACAATAGTGTGACACATGTTCTTATCACAAACCTTTACAATGATTTGGAATGGTATATAAGAAGGGAAATGAGGCTCTATTAGTCTATTCTAATAAAAGGAAATGACCTTAGTATTTGGAGGGGGTTCCTTGGAAATGGGTGAAATTCCCTCTTGGAATCGGAAGTAATAAGAAGAACATCAACGATATTTAGTTGACTCTCTAAAGGGAGAGTGCAATCAACCGAAGATAGAATTAAGACGACCATTTCATCAACCAATTGTTCATAAATTTGAGTGGTATGGTTTTCACTGTCTAAGGGAATAGTGGGATTGACCGGACTTGGAATGGGATAAATCACTTCGTCAATTGACAGTAGGTTGGGAGAAAGAATACGCTAACCAGTTGGAATTTTCTGTTGAGAAACAATAAGGTTTTCAAACAATTTTGAGGCTTCATCCATATGAGGGAAAAGGTGAGTTTGATGACTCCCTTCACATACACTACAACGAAGCCTAGCTTTACCCTTTTTCCTAGGAACTTTATAATCACTAGTTGAAGGACCAAAAATAAGTTGATGAGAATCTTTAGATCACACTTCTAATACTCTAGGTATACCAGGACAATCCTTAAGAAAGTGAGCACCCTTACAAAGCTTGCAACAATACTTTGGTTTGCGATGTATGTTGGAGGGTTCCTCAACATTATCAACAATCACAATAATGATTGGTTCATTGGATCCTCCCTTATTTGCTTCTTCTTCTTTTTCCTTTTATTCTTCTTCTTAGCCTCCTCGTTACTAGAATTAATAATTTCACGAAGCAATGAAGAAGAAAGGGAAGAAGACATGATGGAAAAAGAAGGTAAAGCATCAACAAGAGGTCGGTGTTGCTGAGTTGAAGCAACTTGTTTATTTGGGACCAATGAAGTTGAGAAAAACCATAATGGTAAACCTATCATGAATCTAGGAAGGGATAACATAGGCATGTAATGAGGAACAACATTTTCATATCAAGGAATAGGACTAGGATCCTTGTTAAAAGGGGTTCCTTGATTGGAAAATTCCTGAACTATTTCCATCATATTCAACCTAAGGTATACTAAACAACAAATTTTATTAAGAATTTTAATAAGATAAATTAATCGAATTCATAATCTACACCTAATGTCTCACTAAAAAGTTAAAAGAAAACAATATAACACACTCTAAAAAATATAAGGAGTCAAGATGATGTAAACAACATTTTCACAATGAAGTCACTAGTTGGAGATGAAACCCAACATCATAGAGATAAATGTGAAAAGTGGCTATAGATAGAGCACATGGAATCTGTTATGCTGAAAACCTTATTAATGGTCACAACTTGGTGCAACTAACTTCACATATACCATATTCTGTGAATTACCCTCCAAGAAGGCCCAAGTGATTCTAGCGAATGTTTGTTCCAGGTACAACAGGGACTTCCCCGCAAAGTCACCTTAGGTAAAATTCCTAAGATATGATTGATGAGCACCAGTATTGCAACAATAATGTTGAAACTCTTGGGCTACCAACTTTACTTTATCAACCTGGGGTTCGTAAAAACTTGGAGGTGACAATGTTGTATACACAAGTAAAAGTGATTGCGCTGCATTTTGACATGGTTCAGTTGGCGAGAGACCACAGGGGGTTTTCAAGCCAAACTTCTGTGGAGTTAGAAGAAGCTTGGTTTCTTGATGGAAGAAAGGGAAATATACTCTAAGGGAGAGCTACTCTACTCCAATAACGAAAAAGACCGAAATTCAATGCTAAATCACAACATTTCCTAATTAACTGCCAAGAAACTATGCTTTGCAATAATGCTAAATTAACATGAACCAAATGCTACTATCTAAGAATGGAAGTAAGAAGCATCAAACATCACTAATGTGCAAGTAAAGGGACTGAAATAAATATGTTTTTGTCTTTTTTTCTTTTCATGCAAAATCAAGTATGCAAACTAATTTCTTTTGGTGATATGGCAGGTGAATTAAGGATGTTGGAGGATGGCCGGAAGGGTTAGAAGAAGGTTGGATTCCGTGGGAGACCCTTGGGAGGCCTTTGGTGACTTCCTAGAGGTTTTCCCTCAATTCGGCCTCAAAACATGCCATTTTAGGAAAATCTACATGATGTACTAGAAACCTACAGGATTCCCTGTAAACCTACAGGGTACAACTGAGAGAAAAATGGAAGGTGTTGGAGGTGATGGAAGGCTTAGGGAAGGTGGTAGATTGGTGGGATGAAGTGAGGGGATGTCTAGGATAATTGAGAAGTCAACAACAAAGATAGAGGATGGTTGGATTCACTCAATGTGCTTGGAAGAATTTCAATGGAAAATGATGAAAACTAGTGAAGGCAATGGTGAAAACAAGGAATGACTATGGTGGATGAAGTGGAATGCAGTTGTTGGCTATGAAGTATTTTTCTACTCTTGAAGTACCTACTATCCATAAAACATGTATAATTCCCAAAAACCTATGTAAACAAGAAGCATTCTCATAAGCTAGAAAAATAGAATAATGAACTAACTACCTACATGATGCATAAGGAATGTTGTTGAAAGGAATGAAGGCATGGATGAAATATATTGCAAGAGTGAATATAGAAGAGATGGCAATGAAATCCTACTTTGCAAAACTAATCAAATGATAACTTAAATACATTAAACTCTAAAGCTTATGCAAGAAATAGAAGTTTGTGTTTTGGGGTTGCATAAGGGTCCCTTCCTCAAATCATGATCCCAAAGGGAGGAAATGAGGCCAAGACACCCACTGACAACCTTGTGGTACTCATTTTATCCCTGCTAACCTGTGATTGAAGTAAGGCATAAATGGAAGAAAACTAATAAACAACCAATCCAATCTACACTACTTGCAACGAAAGCACATCTAAAGGCAAGTTAACAATGAAGCTATGAGACTAATCTAAACATATAGATACAAGAAAGAGGAGCCTTGGCTGATAGGGTTGATCCCTAACCCAACAGCTTCAACCCTCTGAGTTAACTCATTGCTAGCTCAAAACAAAACCCATTCTTACTACCAACACAAAAAAATACATCAAAAAAACTTTTGCAAGTCTAGAGCTCGAAAATAGCTTAGAGTTTTACAAAAACAATTTGAATTCTAATGAGGCTCTAGGCCTCTCTAATTATACAACTAATGTCCCAAATTACTTCCTTAAAATTAGGGAGGCTCGACTTCCAGACATGAGATAAACTAGCTCTTTATCTCTCACTTGCTTGGTTGCCTTCTAATCCTCATCGCTTGGCTGCTTGCACTCCGAGCTGGCATGATGGATGGAGGAATATTAGAATGGGGGAGAAGTAAATGAGGAGGATTTACCTCCTACAATCCCTCTCCCTTCTACCATTCGAGTTTTCTCCTTCAATCCTGCATTCAATGCGTATTAGTCCACTAGGCATAATATCAAACTCTAACTCATCTCATAAACAAAATATAATCAAAAACATGTAATAAGTTGTGAGAAAAGTTGGTTTGACTAAGCTAGGAGGTGAATTAAGGCCCATATAATTTCCAAATGATGAGGCTCATCATCACCCCTGTTAGCTTTGTTGGTGTTTGGCCCAAAAATCGATCCAAAATATCCCAAAGTCTCCAAAGTTTGCTTAAAATCATGCAAAGGGATCCAAAATTCTATTTGAATATTCAAAAGTGCTTAAGGTCATCCCAAGATCAAAACAAGCAAGGGAGGAGAGCCCTTGGAAGCGCAAAACTGCACTATCAGGAGGCGAAAATGCTTGAAAAACCATGAAAAACCCACAATCACAGGCTTCAACAGAGGAAGGAACAACCGTCGTTAGATCTAGCCGATCAACGGCCCAGATCTAGGTGGCTAATCGCAATCGGCTGAGTAGAGGTGATAGTCTAACCGAGGGCACATGACAATGTCGATCAGCGATTGCCAATGATTGGATTGGCAGGTCGCGTCAGTGGGAGCATATGTTATATATATAGAGACCCGAGGATTGAGTGAGTCGCAATTGCGATTTATCTCATCGGCGTTATACCAAGGGTTGAGGCCTATACACATACGTATTAGCGATGCGATAAATGGATCTGATGGTTATGTAATACAATATTTGATAATATGTGAAGTCCGCGCCCAGGCCATTTTTAATGTATTTTCCCGTGTATTTCATTATGTAGCAAAATACAAAGGGAACTAGGGACAACGCCGATGTGATATAACCTGGACTCGAAAGGGTTTTGGGAAGCAAAGTGGATATATTTTCAAGTCCGTGGAAGGCGCATTTTTAATGTATTTCATATATTTTTATTTTATAACAAAAATATGAAGGGAGCATTGGCCAGTTTGATTGTGATGAGCCCAGGACCCGAAAGGGTCCGGGAAGTGGAATATACGATATTTGAAGTCTGCTAGGGCCATTTTTTCATAAATTTTCAATGATTCAACATATTTCCAATATAAATGAAAAAACATAAAATAGTCATGTATTAATAGAAAGGGGCCATTTAAATGGATTATAAGGGCCCGAAGACCCATTCCACCATACAACAGAGCTCGAGAGACATATTGTCGGGAAGCAGGAGCTCAGAAAGGGAAAGAGAAGGGCCACAACACAACACAGCCAAATGAACAGAGACATCATGGGCATCAACAGTACAAACAACGCAACAACCACACCAACAAACATTATGGGGCATCTCTAGCACAAGAGAGTTCCCAGGCATCACACCAAGCTACCAAAAATATCTAGAAGTGGTTACTCTGCTGTCAGAAGCAAAAAACTCCAATCCCATGCTTGCCTAGAGGGCATCAAATCAGTTAGCAATGCATATTAAACAGATTAAGACTCTGAGCCACTTAGAGCTCAAGAGAATTGTAAACAGGCTATAAATAGCTGAGAGTAAGATGTAATAGGGGTTCAAACTTCTGGAGATTGTTCCTCCTCTATTTCTTCAAGCTTCTCATCTTCATTCTAACAATATAAGCTTCTTTTACTGTTACATGTTCAATTCCACTTTCTTTGTTGTTCCATGCTTGCACATGAGTAGGTTATTCATGTTTTCTTCTGTGTCTAATGCCAGATAACTGTCATCTTATCTTTGCATTGATAAAATATATTTGTAAGTTTCATTTGCTTCCTATAGCTGGCCATTCATATATGTTTATGTATGCATCTACTGGTACAGTTAGTGTTCTCCATCTTTCCATTGAATCTATAAAATCTTGAGAATTAGTATTCTAAAGCCTTGTATTGTTGAGGGTGTTCATGCATGTCTTGAGTGAGAATAGAGTTGAAATGATTATCTGACTTGATCCAAACCATAATTCATTCCAATAGTTCATAGAACAATATTGAAGATTACATGCTACTAGGCATATTTGATTTGCAACCTAGGAGAGTTTCCTAGAGTGATAACATAATTGGCACTGCTGTCGGGGGGAGGAAACTGAAGATCAACTTCCCTGGGAAATGACACAGATCCAACTTTGATGATAGACAAATTCTGGGCACATTTTTGGTTGTAATCATCTATCTGGTGAGTCTACTGGAGGCCGAACCTCTTGGTGACTCCACTTCATAGTTCTGCTCAGTTTGTGAGGCATACTCAGAGAATTCCTCAAAAGTCACAAGCTAACCCAGTACCTGACCCTGAAAAGATCATCAAAGAAAGAAATGTATTGCAGAAAGGAGCATCAGGTTTAGGTAAACCTAAACAATCTCCTATATATCTTCATGAAAGGCCTGTAATAGAACAAATATATGTTGAGAGTATAACTTCTAATACTAGCAGCGAAGAAAAATTCTTAGAGATTCATAAAGCTCCTTATTCTTTAGATTATCCTTTTGTTGTATGCCCAAATAAAACCTCACCTCCTATCCATCATACTCCTTCAGCCCTATCAATCACTCAACCCTCTATCATTAAGATTGCTAGTACTCTTTTAGCCACCACAGCTATGGCAGGGCCACAAGCACCTACCAAAATGGAAAGAATCATAGCTGCTAGGTATGGACCTCTAATACTGCCCACTCCTTTGAATGCCATGCCTATTGGAGAATATCAGAAGGATATGCCTAATTTCACTGGGACTGAAGGTGTTTCAGCTGAAGAACATCTTGAGTCATTCTATAGCTATGTTGAGAACTTGGACATTAGTGAAGATGATGTCTGGAGGAGAGTCTTTGTCCAAAGCCTAAATCAAGAGGCTAAAAAATGGTTCAGGGAACTGACCCCATCATCTATAGCAGATATTGAGGCCTTAGATGATGCATTCCTAAAGAATTGTGGGGATAAGAAGGATCTCCTTTACTACCACATTGAGTTTCGGTACTTACAAAGGGAAAATGATGAGCTTCTGTCTGATTTTAATAAGAGATTTAACCACATGTACATAAAGATACCAGCTGAAGTGAAACCCACTACTACCTTTGCTAGACTCATCTATGACAACGCCTTTGATTCTAACTTTTGTTTATTGTTGAGGGAGAGGTGATGTGCTTCTTTGGCTGATATGCAAGATGCAGCCCTAGAAGTAGAATCAAACATCATGGCTACAGAAAAGCTTAAAGGTAATGCTGATAGAAGGAGATAGAGGGGTGAACCTTCATCATGTTTAGATGCCAAGATCGATAAAATGGCCAAGATGACAGAGTCATTAGCTTCTGAAGTTTCCAAATTAAAGGATGAGCACCATTTTGGGAAAGGAAGGGTTCCTAATACCTTTTCTCCTCCAAATCCAAATCCATATAGAAGAGAAAATGAGAAGTTGCAGATTTTGCAAAGAAACAAAGATTCCAATGAAGACCAAAGTGTGAAGACCCCTTTTCAAAATGCAGTCATGGAAGAAGAGCAGTTTAAAGAAAATGATGTGATCCATTGTATGGAATACAAAGGAAGCGCCACTTTTTTAACCAAGGCTACCTATGAGAAGTCATTATTCAATGACCAGATTAGCCAAGAATGGGATGGTGAAGTTGTTCTACAAACTGAAGATCAACACCAATATAATCTGAGGTCGATGATGAATAATGTCAAGGAAAATCTTATTCATAGAGTTTCTATCCCTGCAGAACAACAAGCTAATATGCAGAAGAAACCAACAATTGATCCTATCATCCTCAAAGCTCCAGCCATAGAGGTAAGAGGCCTTGACAAGCCCCCTTCTTCTTTCAGTTTTCAATCAGAAATTCAGAAGCCAAGGATACCTATGCCTCTGATTGAACCAGTGAAGAATGAGTCCTTCAAGAAATCTATCCTTGAGGCTCTTGAGCCTAATGCCATCCAAGATTCTTGTGACTATTTAAATTTGCAAGATGACCAACCAGCTGTTATTCTCAACCAAATGATTGAAATTTGTGAAGACAAATCCCCACCATTTTATGTCTCTCTGACTATTCTTGATAAAATACTTCATAATTGCCTTGTGGAAACTAGAGCCAGCCATAATCTAATGCCCAAAGTTGTCATGGATAAGCTCGGTCTTGACATTACCAAGCCTTATCAGTTGGCCTCTACGCAACTTAAAATACCAATTTGCTAGATCACAGAGGAAGAAGGCCCACAGATTTGGTACATGTTCTTTGATGGGGCTTGCTCTAAGGAATCTGCAGGAATAGGTGAAGTCCTTGTGTCCCCCACACAAGAATACATTGATTCATATTTAATATTAACTTTTCAGGTCACAAATGACACAACAGAGTATGAAGCAGACCTTATCATTTAGCAGGTGTACACAACCTTCCAAGAAAAACATCCAAGGCTAAAAGCATACAGAGATGAGGTGAAATATAGACCATCTCTGCGTGATAATATCAAATGTTGGAAAGCTTTTGAAGTAGATGTCAAATCAATAGGCTTTTGCAAGTCTTTGATGAATTAGATGATATACACATTGACCAAGAGAAAGAAACCTTTCATAGAAAGGTAAAAAGGGTCAATTTTTAGTTTTGTGATTGTTTTATCAAAAGGAATGCATCAAAGGAAGGAGGATATGTTTTTGATGGACCATTCAATGGGTTGTTCTTCGAACTTTATTTAAGTTAAGGCTTTCAAGCCTTGGTATTGTAAATATGTTGTTTTCGAGTTTTTATTTCATGCTAAATAGACTCCATGCCCAATGCAACACTAGGAGGAAGTTTTGGTCTTGTTTTTTACAAGAAAGGCATTGATCTGTAGTTCTTGAAACCTCATGAGGAGCCTTTCATCCCTAGAAGGAGCCAGTGTTAGCTTTGTTGGTGTTTGGCCCAAAAATGGATCCAAAATACTCGTAAAGTCTCCAAATTTTTCTTAAAATCATGCAAAGGGATCCAAAAATGCTCTTCGAATCTTCAAAAGTTCTTAAGATCATCCCAAGATCGAAACAAGCAAGGGAGGAGAGCCCTTGGAAGGGAAAAAATGCACTATTGGGAGGTGAAAACTCTTGAAAAACCATGAAAAACCCACAATCGTAGGCTTAAACAGAGGAAGGAAAAGTTGACATTAGAACTGGTCGATCAACAACCCAAATCTAGGTGGCTAATCACAATCGGCCGAGCAGAGGGGGCAGTCTAATGGCGGGCACATGACACGGGCGATGAGCGATCGCTGATGATCAGATTGGCGGGTCACATCAGTGGGAGCATATGTTATATATATAGACACCCAAGGATTGAGTGACTTGCTATTGCGATTTATCGCATCGCCAATATCATTTCGATGCTATACCAAGGGTCGGGGCCTATACACATATGTATTAGCGATGTGATAGCCAAGCCCGACGATTATGTAATAGAATATTTGATAATATTTTAAGTTTGTGCTCAAGCCATTTTTAATGTATTTTCTTGTGTATTTCATTATTTAACAAAATACAAAGGGAAACAGGGACAACACCGATGCGATATAACCCAGACCCGGAAGGGTTTCGGGAAGCAAAGTGGATATATTTTCAAGTCTGTGGAAGGCCCATTTTTAATGCATTTCATATATTTTCGTTGTATAATGAAAATACAAAGGGAGCATTGGCCAGTTCGATTGCGATGAGCCCCGGACCTGAAAGGGTCTGGGAAGTGGGATATATGATATTTGAAGTCCGCCAAGGCTGTTTTTTCATAAATTTTCAATGACTCAACATATTTCCAATATAAAGGAAAAAACAGAAAAAAAAATAATGTATTAATAGAAAGGGACCATTTAAAGGGATTAAAAGGGCCCGAAGACCCATTCCACCATATAATAGAGCCCTGGAGACATATTTCCCGGAAACAGGGGCTCAGAAAGGGAAAGAGAAGGGCCTCAATGCAACACAACCAAATGAAATAGAGACATCATGGGAATCAACAACACAGACAACGCAACAACCACATCAACAAACATTATGGGGCATCTCTGGCACGATAGAGTTCCCAGGTATCATAGAAAGCTACCAAAAATATTTGGAAGCAGTTACTCTACTGTCAGAAGCAAAAAACTCTGATCCCATGCTTTCTTAGAGGGCATCAAATCTACTAGCGATGCATATCAGATAGATTAAGACTTTGAGTCTCTTAGAGCTCAAGAGAATTGTAAACAGGCTATAAATAGCTGAGAGTAAGATGTAATATGGGTTCAAACTTCTAGAGATTGTTCCTCCTCTATTTCTTCAAGCTTCTCATCTTCATTCTAACAATATAAGCTTCTTTTACAGTTACATGTTCAATTCCATTTTCTCTGTTGTTCCACGTTTGCACATGAATAGGTTATTCATGTTTTCTGTCGTGTCTAATGCCAGATAACTTTCATCTTATGTCTACATTGATAAACTAGATTTTCAAGTTTCATTTTCTTCTTGTAGCTGGCCATTCATATATGTTTATGTATGCATCCGCTGGTTTAGACAGTGTTCTCCATATTTCCATTGAATCTATAAACTATTGAGCATTAATAGTCTAAATCCTTGTATTGTTGAGGGTGTTAATGCATGTCTTTACTGAGAATAGAGCTGAAATGATTATCTGACTTGATCCAAACCATCATTCATTCCAATATTTTAGAGAGCAATATTGAAGATTATATGTTACCAGGCATCTCTGATGTGCAACCTAGGAGAGTTTCCTGGAGTGATAACAACCCTACTAAAAGTGTTGCTCATCCTTTGAGCAACTCAATCAATATCCATATCCTTCATAGCTCTAGTGGCCTCCCTCACATCCCATGCCTCTGCCATGGTTTCCTCTTCATGTTCATAGAAGTCTGCTTTCCATTCTACCTCCTCCCACTGTCTCTTTTCTTATTCTTCCTTTCTTCCTTATAACATTCCTAAGAGTAGTGGTGGACTCAGTTTCAGGCCAATCCAATTGACTTTCATCCTTTGCATAGATTTCTTGTACATGGTTGTCGTGTTTAGTGCTTCTTCCAATCTTTGAGGAGACTGGTACTCTCTTATCTTTAAGTTGTATGGAAATGTGTTCCATCTCCTTAGGAAATATTGTATGCTACCATCCCCTAACAGCCTAGACATGTCCTCAAAAGTTGAAATTTCTTGCTCTTGGGCAGCAAGATATCTAGGTGCAAGCTAAGGATCATTTGCAATCAAATTATGGGTACTGATTAGGGCCATGGGATCTTACTGTTCAACTCTGATCATAAGAGGTTCAATTTTCTCTCTTGCTAATATCTTCTTCATATCTGTAGCCTTTAATTCCTCATAGTTCATCCATGATGCCAAAGCCATCAACTGTAAATCTCCTAGCTTGGCATTAGCGTCCCATGCATTCATGTATGTTAAGGCCATGTTTTAAAAATAAAACTCAGACATCTTAGCCCTATCTTCTAGTGTGCTTTGATCACAAAGATCAATGAACTACTTGTAGTCCTAAAATGGCATGGTGCCTCCCTGTGCTAGGGTCTTGATTTGTAACTACATTCATTATTCCTTGAGTTATAGGGCATAGGATTTAGATGGAATCCTACATTGGATTGTTTCCAAAGTGAGAGTGTCCATACATGCCAATTGATTCTATCTTTCTTGCAATTGTCCTCTCAACCATGCATTTTTTGTTTCTAGTTGATTTTTCGTTATGGCCTCTGTGTCTCTCAAGCTGCTTAGTTATTTGCCCATCTCCTTGAGCTTCTCCTCCATCTACCCAAAGTATTCCTCCCCCTTGGATTTGGCAATCTGAATCCATCGGTGAGTTCTGGCTCTCTCCTTCTCAAGCTCAAAGAATAGTGGAATAGAAAATTTTTGTGGAATGACCCTGCCTCCTTCAATAAACTTGTAGTAGGAGTCAAGGTTAGGTTGGGGACTAGGTTCTTTTGAATTTGGGTCCTCTTCTTTAGTTTCTTGCTATTGGCCTACCTCCTTTTCCAATTTTTGTGTCTCCTATAGGTTCAACAGAGTATCTTGTAGGACTGCTTCTGCTTCTTGTAGATCCTATTGTGTATCCTGTAGGATTTATTTTCCCTTGGAGAAGGTGGATCTAGTCATATGCCTTCTCACATAGGTGATAGGAGACTTAGGAGAAGGAATTTTATCATTTTTTTAGGTGAATCCTCAATCACAATGGGAATTTTGGTTGGTGTTTGTGGTTTCCCCTACCTTATTCTTGTGCTTTTCCCTGTCCTGAAATATAAGGGGATATGCCTCTGTCTTTTTCCTTTTTGCTTGATGGGGGTGCTAAGAGCAGTGAGGGTGTTGGGCTGCCAAATTAACATACACTTTCACTCAATTTTCACCTTTATCGTAATTTTGTCACCTCATTTCATCACATTATCATTACATAACCCAATGTTTCCATTACCATATGGGTTCATATTTTCATTTTCCAAAGTTAATTATTTTATGTATTTAAAGTGAATTTATGTTTAAAGTTAGAAAAATAACATGTATTTGATTATACATAAAGGTGGAATGTGTTTGGTGACATGTGTAGGTAATTTGGAAGGTTCCAAGACACTCTTATGTGGCCTCCAAGACTCAAATTCGAATTCTCTTGAAGAATTGAAGGAGATTTGGGATAGGGTTAAAGCATATCTCATAGAGAAAAATCATGGATAAAGGAATATGTGTCTCATATTGGTTGTAACCATATAAAGGATTTGCGGATCTCCATTAATGAGTTAGTTTCTTATGTTTTTGTATAAATAGGAGTACCTCCTCCATTCCAAAAGGAGGACTCTTGGAGCATGTATCCTAACTTTATGATGGAATAGAACAAAGTTTTCATTCTATAGTTTTAGTTATAAATTGTCTTAATGTAGTATATGAATTTATGGAATAGTTTGTCATGTTGTTCTTAAGAGAATTGAGCTCACTCTAAAATGATCAAAGAAACATTTGATTTCATTATAGATTTTATTTTCATTTAATTACTTAGATGTTTGAAGATTTTTCATTATTAATGAATGAATTTTAGTTTAAATCTTATCAGAATATGAAAGGACAAACAAGCGTCTAAGTTATGCTCTATTCCATTTGATATGAGTAATAATTGAAATTCATTCTCTTTTTCTAGTTTCAAGTTATTTTTTGAATTTCCAGTTTTCCAACAATGGCATTAATGAAGAATGAATTTATAATGAAGAAAAACAAGGATCACCTTAGTTAGGAGCCTCTTCTATTATTTGTTTATGCATCTTAAGCTATTTTCCACTAGTTGTTTTTAATTTTTGTTCATGAAGTAGTATTCTAGAAAGGCAAATCTAGTTCTCCTAAGTTAGGAGCCACTTCTCCTTCTTATTACATAATGAATTAGAAATTAATTAGTTAAATTTTATATTAGGAATATGCACTTCTAATTAGTTTATAATTTCATTCCTTTCAGTTTCCATAACTTATCTTCTAAAGTTGATTATAGTTTCATCCGAGGTCACATATATTTTGGTTTTCTTCTAAGTTTTACTAAACCCACAAGTTGACAAATTAAATGACAGGGATTTAACAGGCAAATAAAACACCCAACATTTTGGCGTTGTTGCCGGGGAAGCAAAGTTAGATGTAACTAAGTTAGGAGGATTGTTTAGGAAAAAATTTCTTTTAAGGTCATTTTCATTTGGGGTTAGATGCATGTAGGCATTTTTAATGTAAGTTTATTTGCATTTGCATATAGAAACATAGAATATTAAAATCAATAACCCGCATTCATTTAAGAAAAAAACACAAAAAAAAAATCCAATTGCAAAAACAAAATCTGAAGAGCTTTGTGCTATGACAGTTGAATAAAATTAAAAAATCTAAAGATCATATTCAAATTTGGTTTCAACTAGTCAGTCTTCATGATCATGTCCAAGAACTCAATAGGGTTTACTTTTCAAACTTGGATATGAGTTTACTCATGATCTTGTTGCGCAAATGGATGCATTGGAAATTCTCTTATACTTAAGAGAATGTTTGATTTCTTTTTCAACAAAATAGAACGAACAAATAAAAAACATGTTTTTGTGATTTTTAGGATAAATTTGTGATTTTGTGGTGCTGTAAGAACCACCGATTTAGTAACCCTTGGCAGGTAAAATTTGCAATAAAACAAATGATTGTGAACAAAGAGTAGAAGCGAAGGTGGAAGAATGATAGTTTCAGGTAAGAGATCGATTCTTTTCATTTTTTGTTTTGCATCCAAATTTTTAAGAGAGGAATCAACTAAAAGAACTTGAGTATGCTCTCCTCCTGTGCTTAGTGTGACTTAGAGGATCAGGAAAAAAATTCATGTTAGTATATCATTGGTTAAAAAAAATAAAATTATTTCATTATTTGTTTCTTTAAAAAAAAACAAAAAAATAGAGATTTTCTTATTTAAACAAATTTGAAAAAGAAAAACCAAAACAACATTAAAAAAACAAAGAAATAATAAAAATAAATAAAAACACAAAAACGAAAATGAGAATAAAGTAAACAAATAAAAAATTTCATGGAAGCCAAGGAAACGAATTGCTACAAATGTTTATGTGTGATTTTGAAAAAAATTGAAAAAATGAAAGATGTGCATTCTCCTCATTTAAAAAAAAAAAAAAATGAATTTCACCCGGTAGTTATCTAAGCAGAGGCCAAATTCACAGAGGTTAAACACATCATTCTTAAAATGCATTTTGTTACCAATTGAAAGCGAATCTCAAAAATATAAAACATGGGTTTGTCTCAGAACTGGGTGAGTTATGTTTTATGTGAGATATTTCCTCAAAATGGTTCTCTGGAGCGTTATTTGCGAGGTTGTGTGAAAAAAAATGGTTTTCAATTAAATGCAGCTAGCAGCCAATGCCAAGGCTACTAACATTCAACGACCCAAGCATAGAGCCATGGCCAGCCACCCAGTAGCATTACGAAGTGGCAGAGAAAAAAATCAATCAAAAAATTAAAAAAATATATATATATATATATATATATTATATATATATATATATATATATATATATATATATATTTTAATAATTAATAACAAAAAATTTTACTATTTAAAAAATTTTACTGCACAATTTTTGTTTTTTCAGAAATGAAATCTTTTCTCAATGCTTACAATCTGCAACTATCTATATCTATATCTATATCTATATTATATCTATATCTATATCTATATCTATATCTATATCTATATATATATATATATATATATATATATATATATATAATATTTATATATAAAGTCATAAACATTTCCTAAGCTTTTATAGAATAAAAATTGGTTAAAACATCCACTTTCTAGGCAAAAAGGATGAGTTCAAAAGATATGAAAAATGATTGGCAAATATTTTGGAATCCCATTTTCCTAAAAATCTTGGAAATGATGAATTCAAAAGATATGAAAAATGATTTGGAAAATACTTTGGAATCATATTTTCCTAAAAATCTTGGATTTAGATTGGCCACTTGTCAAGTTGTTGTTTCAATTTTCATTTTTAGAATAACTAAAATTTCCAAAATTCCATTAAGTTCATACATGTGACTTGTGATCTATTGGTAAGTCATTCAAATTACATAATGGAGGTCATGAGTTCAAATCTTGTGTGGATTGGAATTTGTTAATTATTCTAAAATTTTGACACGACATTAATTAAGCATCAATTTTTCCACCACATGGCAGCACAACATTGGCCAATATTGCACATTCATCGCCACACGATCAGTCAACATGTCACATCATCCATTTTCCATGTCACCCACTACCACATCACTATTACACATTCACCCTCCATCTCCCAGCTCATTTTTCAACATTGAAAATGGATCAAGAAGAAGAACGATAAGGGCGCTTCATCTACATGATTATTGTTTTGCGAAATTCCTTGAAGAGAATCATGTAGACAGAAGATTGAATTCTATAGACATGTGTTTTCATTTCATAAAGTATTTTTATATGACCATGTTTCTTTGATTCTTGCAGGTACATAAGCCAACAACATCACAAACTGTAAAATACTATGTCATGGCTCAGCCAAAGAAGATAGACAATATTTTTAGATGCAGGAAGGGTGCAATCCTACAACTGAGAAACCTTATAACAATCTTCATTGTTTCAGCCAAATTTCAAATAAGCACAACTTTCTCGTATGACATCAAATTTGGATGATTCAAGTGCCGTTGGAAAGATCTCAACAAGATCTACATAATGAGAAATATATAATCAGAATTTGAAATAGTTAAAGAAAGAATAAATTGCTGACAACATATAATAGGTAAAATGAGGCACTTGTTTCAACACAGGTATAAATTCTTTTGGTTTTCCTTTCATGAATTTTTTTTATTAGTACCAATTCTTAGTTTTTTTGTAAATTTCATAAATAGAGAGATTTATCACCTCTATCTTATCGTAAACTTACATTTCATTGCAGAAAAAGTACTAAGTTTTTGTAGGTTCCAGGAAGATAAACAAATGAGCACAAGCAAACATTGTCTTTTAAAGACCCCATTTCAAGCATGAGGACATGATTTTGGGTAAGCCAAAGGGAAAGATGTCATCATATCTATCAAATCATTGAAAATCCTCTCAAAGACCACATTTATTTCACAAGAAAATGATCACAACAACAACAAAGATGAAACATCAATGCATGAGCACATAATGTCAGATCAGATCCATCACTTGCAAGCTTTTCGTATGCCAGTCTCTCCATTGCATCCATGTTTCTTCAGTCAGTAAAAAAATCGCCTCATTTCCATTTACATTCATCATTCTATTCCTCCTTTTTCAGTAAATAAAACCTTGATTGCATTCTCACTTTCTCAGTCAATAAATTTTCTTTCACAATCATTTTCCTGCCTCACTTTCATTGACCTATAACCCATCAATAACAACATTCAGATCCTCTAAAAAGCTTATTCATTCCATTTCCTTTTCATTTTCCAAATAAACCATGATCCACTACAAAATTTCTCATCCATAATCCTTCAAAATGATTGTTTCATGCTCGAGTTAGATGATGGAGGATTCCTTAAGGCCTCCCTTCTAACAAGCATTGGCTTATCGAAATCAGCACATTATCTAGTTTCAAGGCTAGAGTCCTTAGTAGTACCTTGAGGCTTGTATGCCTTAATGACAGGCTCTCTCGCTAGCAATCATGGGAATACACCAATTTCCCATGATCGTTGGATCTTGCAAGTGGCTCGACATCAGTGCATCTATTCACCCTTCGCAAGATGTACTTAGGTACCTTGGCACTCATTAACATTAATGGTGAGTTGCCTCACATTGGTTAACGACATGCATCAATGGTCAGTAATCCAATGAATTCTCTTCATGCTCGACATTGACACATTTATTTGCATGATTAGAATTGTACCATCAGGGGTTGAAACGATTGAAGACTATATCATTTTAATAGTTTGCAACAGATCAATTTGTTATAGCAACAATAAATATTCAAACCTTGTCATCAGCAAAGAGAACACAAAAGAGGATCCACATTCCTTTGTTTACATACTCCATGATCCAACATCATCAACAGCCACACTCTTTAGCATCCACAACTCATGTACATTGAGGGTAAGTGAAGGTATGTGGTTTTCTAATTTCTAGTCATACAATTCCTTAAATTGCTTAAAATTGTAACTTTGGAAAGTTCCTCACTTCCTTTTTCACATTGTCATATCTCTAGTTGGAGGGGGAAATTATGTTCATACCTCATATTCACATTCCGTGATAATATCAAATTCATATTCCATTATCACCTTTCATATGTCATATATGTCCTTTATACACATGCCATCCTAACCAACATACTTTTCCAAACAACTACTATTGCATTATGATTCAAAAGTTACATGTTTTGCAAATGATGATCATAGAATGAATGGTTGATTAAATGTTTTCAAAGTCTTTTGATGCAACATAAAAACAACAAAGATATTGTTACACAAGAACCAATACTAATAAAAGTTGGTTGCCGCACAAGAACCAACCAAAGTGATATGTTGCAATCAAATATTTTTCAAAATGACACTTTACAAAAGGACAAAATTATCAAATAATTATGCAAAGTTGAAAGAAAAATTAACATCAACAAAAGTTCATATAAAAGTAAGACAATTCAATGCAATGGATTGCATGAGGACATGCAGTAACTTAAGTTGGGGGGTATGTTGAGCCTCCAAATTAACATACACTTCCACTCCATTTTAACCTTTATCATCATTTTGTCACCTCATTTCATTTCATTATCATTACATAATCCTATATTTCCATTACCATATGGGTTCATATTTTCATTTTCCAAAGTTATATATTTTATGTATTTAAAGTGAATTTATAATTAAAAGTTAGAAATATAACATGTATTTTCTTATACCTAAAGGTGGAACGAGTTTGGTGACATGTGTAGGTGATTTGGAAGGTTCCAAGACACTCTTATGTGGCCTCCAAGACTCAAATTCGAATTCTTTTGAAGATTTGAAGGATATTTGGGATAGGGGTCAAGCATATCTCATGGAGAAAAATAATGGATAAAGGAATATGTGTCTCATATTGGTTGTAACCATATGAAGGATTTGTGGATCTCCATTAATAAGTTACTTTCTTATGTTTTTGTATAAATAGGAGCACCTCCTACATTCCAAAAGGAAGACTCGAATTGAGATCACTCTAAAAGGATCAAAGAAACATTTTATTTCGTTATAGATATTATTTCATCATAGATTTTATTTCCATTTAATTACTTAGATGTTTGAAGATTTTTCATTATTAATAAATAAATTTTAGTTTAAATCTTATCAGCACATGAAAGGACAAACAAGGGTCTAAGTTAGTCTCTCTTCCATTTGATGTGAGTAATAATTGAAATTCATTCTCTTTTTCTAGTTTCAAGTGATTTTTTGAATTTCCAGTTTTCCAACAAGGACATTAATGATGAATGAATTTGTAATGAAGAACAACAAGGACATCCTTAGTTAGGAGCCTCTTCTATTATTTTCTTTTGCATCTTAATCTATTTTCCATTAATGGTTTTTGATTTCTGTTCATGAAGTAGTATTCTAGAAGGAGGACAAATCTGGTTCTCCTAAGTTAGGAGCCACTTCTCCTTCTTATTACATAATGAATTAGAAATTACTTAGTTAAATTTTATATTTGTAATATACACTTCTAATTATTTTATAATTGCATTCCCTTTAGTTTCCATAACTTATCTTCTAAACCTGATTATGGTTGCATCTGAGGTCCCATATATTTTGGTTTGCTTCTAAGTTTTATGAAACCACGGGGTTGACAAATTAAATGATAGGGATTTAATAGACAATTAAAACACCAAATAGAGGGTAGATACTGCCTCTCTCTCAATGGGTTTTGGAGTCACCCTAGGTGACTCCTCTTTGTCTTCTTCCCCCTCTTTCCCATTGCTTTCTTCACCTATGTCTTTCCTTTCTTCTTCCTCTTGTAGATCCCCATCTTCTTTATCAATTTCCTCCTTAACATCCTCCTCTGTTTCTTCATCATCCTCCTTCTATTTCTCCTCTCCTTCCTCATCTTCCTCATTTTCTTCTTCATCCATCTCATATTCATCTTCATTCATATCATCTTCATCTCCTTCTTCTTCCTTCTCTACTTCTTCTTCCTCTGCTTCAGCCTCTTCCTCATCCTTTCCATTGACTGTAGGACTAACATCATATGTGAGAGCTTGGATGTCTTCCTTTGCCTGCATGTCTCTAAAAGCTGACAATTGTATAGGAACTCTGAGGTTTTGGATGGCATCTTCTATAAGGATTCTAATTAACCAATGGTGAGATAATTGTTGGGAATTTCCCTCTTGCACCTTGATTCTTGTGTCTATCAATGATTGCAATAGGAAGTATGGTATGCTGAGCCTGTGGTGAGGGGATGTTTTTGCTCGAAATCTTAACTCTTCAAGAAGCCTAAAATGATATCCATAGACCACACTATACCTACCCTCACATGATATGTATTTGATAAGTTGGTAGCACACCTCATTCTAGGGATATGGCAGACTTGCTCTCCTTACTCCATTTTTTTCCTCAATGGGTTCCTAAACTTCTAAAAAGAATTTCCTTTTGGAAATCTGGCTATCTCCTTTGCCTTCCTTCCTCCATGGTACTCCTAGTGGAAGTGTGGTAACTCTACTGAGGAGTTCAGGGGTGAGATCTATGGAGGGGCCTCTTACCACAACAGTGGCATGGACTCTGATAAGTGGAATGAGGAAGAGAGCAAAATCGTGCGCCACCTCATCATCATACCCCCTTAATTTTTTGAAAAACTCCATCCAATTATGCCTTGTGAAGATTTCTAGTCCCTGAGGGTGTTATTGGATTCTCAGAGTGTTAATGGGCTCCCTTCTATTAAACCCTCCTATCATCTTGGTTGGTGAGGTTTGAGGAGATGAGATGGTTGATACAATTTTCAAATGCAGAAGTAAAAAACTGAGATGACTGTGTGGACACCTCTCTTGCACAACTGGCAAATTCACTCAAACTAGAGGATTTGTTTTGTTCAATTTACTTGGAAAGAGGGATGTAATTGCAGAGCCTACCTCTTCATAGTGTTTTCTATGGCCAACCCCTGTGTTTTCCCCTTTGAAACTCCTCTCGGCCTATCCTATAGAATATCTTTGTGTATCCTGTAGTAATCCTGTGTGCAATCCAATAGGATTTCCTATGCAATCTTGTAGGAATTTTTGTGCAGAAAAGAGATGGTGTCTTCCTTGTTGTAGGTTTCCTAGGTATGAGAGTGACTTGTGAGAGAGAGTGATGCAGGAGCATTCAGAAATTTTCATTAAACGAGGAATCCAAAGCGGATCAAGGAGGAGACGTGGACCATCGGAGAAAAACAGGGGACAAATTATGTTAAAACAGAGCTTAAATGATGGAATGGATAAAGTCTCTCGAAGACTTAATTAAATGTAATTTTCCATATGTATGTATGCTTGTAGAGAGAATTAGGGACAGTTGAGTGGTTCATGGAGAGGATTTGATCATCCTTTCAGTGATATATGATGAACTTGTGTGTTCAATAGAGGGTAATATAGAGCAATAGATAGAAATTCGTGAAAATAGAGTGTTCAAAATGTAGTCGAGAGGAGAACTCGTTCCAAGGCTGAAATGTCTTAGATCTGTAACTATGTCGTGTATAATATAAAGTGTGTTTAAGTGTTGAATTGTGCAGTTGTGTGTTGTTCATAGATAGTTTGAATATTTTGTGTTGCAGGTTTGATCAACCATCGATCACTATAAGGATTTATGGCGATCCAATGATTGTATTGTGTGTCGTGTGTAGACAGAGTTTGGTGGCGAAACTATGTTTTAAGTGTAGAATCCATCAAATGGTAGACGAATGAGAGAATGCACAGGATCCGTTGGTGTCAGAGATCAACGATCCTGATCAAAATACAGAGGAACCTGAGGGAATCATCAGAACTGTATGATGGAAGAAATCAACGGTCATCGCATGGTGGAAGAGCGCAGAAATTAATTCACGAGGAAAGTGGTTTCACAACAATGGAAGTGGTATTTTGGGTGAGTGAAAAGTGGTAAGTGGTATTGAAGGGTGTGCACCCAATTCCACTAATCGAGCGACACATAGCAGCGAGGAGAGGAAACCACTTTATTGGGCGGTTAATCCTTGTGCTTGTTGTCTACCTGAAATCATCGTGGATCGTTGGATCCGCAAAGTATAGATAAACGATGGAGGATCTGTCAAGCAAGTTTTTTGACCAGTTAAATCAACAACCATTGGATCGAAGTTCAAGATCGATGATCATGATCTAATCGCTGATTGCAAATTAGGGAATGGAAAGCGTAGTGGATAATGGGAATTGCGATATTTCCGATAAGCCGATAAAGATGATTGACGATTAGAGAAAGTGAAGCGACATGCGATAATGCAAAAAGGTGATGAGTGGACCTGACGATAATTATGAATGCAATTTTATAATATTTGAATTCCGACCATATGTGTTTCAGGTCAGGTTTTCCATGTAGTTCCTATGTAATCTGATAGAATGAATGGTCCTGGGTTCTGAGACTTAAGCACATATTTAACGCTTACGATAATTAGTGGGCCATAACCCACAGGTCTCAGGATCAAAATTTATAAAGAAAGGAGAAATTGGCCTTACCCCAAAATCTCCTTTCATCATTTGGTATCAGAGCAGGGAAAGGATTTCTTGTGAGAAGGAAGAAGAGTGCAAGAAAATGGAGAAGAGGTGCAGTTGTTGAAGTATGGTGAGTTTATGGCCTTTACTATAATACAGATACCAGAAACGGAAGGTGAGAATAATTGCAGCAACCTAGAGCAAGGAGCACTCAATTGGTTCCAGAGGAGAGAAATAGAAGGATGCCAAAAGACTAAAGCTCAGAGGAGAAAGCTTGGTGAGGTATCATGTATCAGAGAAGACTGTTACTGCAGAGGTTGGTTGCAGCTCACAAAAGATCATGAAGGTAGTTCCACTAAGAAGTGGGTAGAATTGCTAAGGATAAGGAGAAGCATATGATCAAGAGGTCATAAATTTTTGTGCCTTGGGAGTCTAATGCAGGAGCATCTGGCACTCTTCATTAAACAAGGAATCCAAAGCAGACTGCAAGGATGAGATGTGGACCATCAGAGCAAAAAAGGGGACAAATTCTGTTAAAATAGAACTTAAATGATGGAATGGATAAAGTCTCTCGAAGACTTAATTAAATGTAATTTGCCATATGTATGTATGCATGTAGAGAGAATTAGGGACAATTGAGTGGTTCATGGAGAGAATTTGATCGGATCCTTTCATTGATCTAATCCAATATTTCTTATATATATGATGAACCTGTGTGTTCAATAGAGGGTATTATAGAGCAATATATAGAAATTCATGAAAATAGAGTGTTCAAAATGTAGTCAAGAGGAGAACTTTTTCTAACATTGAAATGCCTTAGATCTATAACTATGTCGTGTATAATATAAAGTGTGTTTAAGTGTTGAATTGTGCGGTTGTGTGTTGTTCATAGATAGTTTGAATATTATGTGTTGCAGGTTTGATCAACCATCGATCACAGTAAGGATCGATGGTGATCTAATGATTGTATGGTGTGTCGTATGTAAATAGAGTTTGGTGGTGGAACTGTGTTTTAAGCGCAAAATCCATCAAATGGCGGATGAATGAGAGAATGCATAGGATCCGTTTGATCTTAGAGATCAACGGTCCTAATCAAAATACAGAGGAACCTGAGGGAACCATCAGAACCGTTTGATGGAAGAAATCAATGGTCATCGCATGGTGGGAGGGCGCGGAAGCTAATTCGCGACGAAAGTGGTTTCACAATAGTGGAAGTGGTATTTTGGATGAGCGAAAGTGGTAATTGGTATTGAAGGGTAAGCACCTAAGTCCACTAATCGAGTGACACGTAGCAGCGAGGAGGAGAGTGGAAACTGCTTTATTAGGTGCTTAATCTTCACGCTTGTTGTCTACCCGAAATCATCGTGCATTGTTGGATCCGTGAAGTATAGATCAACGGTGGAGGATCTATTGAGCAAGTTTTTTGATCGGTTAAATCAACAATCGTTGGATCGAAGGTCAGGATCAACGATCATGATCTAATTGCTAATCAAAAATCAGAGAATGGAAAGTGCAGTGGATAGTAGGAATTGTGATATCACTGATAAGCTGATGAATACAATCAGCAATCGAAGAAAGTGAAGCGACATGCGATAATGCGAAGAGGCGATGAGCGGACCCAATGATAATTATGAATGTGGTTTTATAATATTTGAAGTCCATCCCTATGTATTTTGGGTCGAGTTTTCCATGTAGTTCCCGTGTAATCCGATAGAGTGAATGGTCCCGGGTTTTGAGGCTTAAGCACATATTTAATGCTTTCGATAATTAGTGGGCCATAACCCACAGGCATTAGGATCGAAATTTATAAAGAAAGGGGAAATTGGCCTTACCTTAAAATCTCCTTTCATCAGAGAGCCTCAAGGAAATGAATGCATGCATGCATGGGGATGACAATTATTTCCTCTTATGGTCTTTTGGGGTGAGGTGGTGTGCTGGCAGCTGAGGTACGGTTTCCATTTTTGGACCATTGGATCCCACTACCACCTCATCATTCCCCACTTCCTCTTAATCAACTCCGACTTCATGCTTCCATAGCCTTAACTGGTTTTGTCCTTCTCTTTTATTTTTTTGAGTTGACTACTGCTACGCATGAGAGGACAAATTGTTTTGTCTTTGTTGAATGATTGAAGGTTGCCAAGTTAACTGGCGACCTTTCACTTATAAACCGAATTACTCTTAGCCTTTACATATTTTTACTACATTATACACATGAGAGAGTGAGCGGGATACTTATCTATGGTGCTTAATACCTTGTTGCAATGGTTGAAGACCGTAGGTGCTTGCTGTGTGTATTGGCTGCATGCTATTCTTATTCCCTTTTTGTTGTTGTTCTCTGATGATTTTTTTGTGGTGCAGGTACTTGGTGTTGAGGATGATGGTGTTGCTACCTCTTTGGAGTCCCTTCTGGTCTTGGATCATCATGTTGGAAGCTTGTTGTTCTTATGATTTGTATTTTGTGGGATAGGCTGCTACAGGATTTTGTATAGGATGTCTTGTAGCTGCTTCTCCCTCAGAACTCTTCATCATACCTTCTGCTGGGAGTTTGAGGATGGTGACATGGATGGAGAGGGAGCCTAGGATTTTGGATAATGAGGAATACTCAGGTGATGCTCCGTATTTCTCTCTATTTCCTTCTTTTTCAAAGATTTTGATTTTTTATTTTTTTTTGAAACTGATATTTTTTTAAGGGTGAATGCAGGGTTGATGAAGGTGGAAATAGGCATGGTAATGGAATAATGATGTAGGGGTGCTATTTTATTGACATAGTAGGTCATTTTTTTCCCTTAAGGTCGCTTCCTATAGGATTTCTGGGTCACTGTGATTCCTACAGGATCATCCTGTGGGTTTTCAGGGGATACTGTAGGTTTACAGGGGATCGTGTAGAAAACAAAGTCCCCTTGTAAACCGAAGGAAAGGAGTGGAAAAAATTAAAGAAATGGTAGAGTGATGAAAGAAAATGAGTGGAAAAATACAAATGTGAGTGAAATAGGTCTCTTTTTGATCCTCCTTTTCTCTTTGACTTTCCTTCTTACTGACCTGCAAAATAGAAATTTTCATGATTTTTCTCTTTTCCTTTTTTTTTTGAAAACAACTAGGTTGCCTCTGAGAGGTTTTCGTCCTAGCTGTTTTCCCTGGGAACCTTAAGAGAGGTTTGTCTCTCTTTTTTTTTTACAACATTGGGCCGCCCAAAGAGGTTTTCAACCCGATAGTGGGACTCAGACGCCTCATGGAGGTTTTCACCTGAGTCCTTATTCTTTTATTTTTTATTTTTTATGTTTTTCTCTAAGTGATTTGATAAGGTAAGAGTTGAAACTTGCTCCACTACCATCATTGTTTTATTGGTATCATCAATGAACTCTTGTTTTGACAATGGTCTCATAAATTTTCAATCGATTTCCATTAACAAGTAAAGGGATGGCCTCTTCGTTTATGGTTATGATCTATATTGAACCATTATCATGGCATATTTCTACAACATAAGGTCCTAGACATCTTGTCCTTAACTTGCCCTTGAATTCCTTGTACCTAGAATCATATAACAAAGCCCAATCACCTTCTTGAAATTTATTTTCCTTGATGTTCTTATCATGCTATATCTTCCTCTGAATTTGAATTACCTTTGTATGTAGGAGGGCTTGCATTGAACTCATCTAGACCATTCAACTGGAGCAATATTTCTTTATGTGCACTGTTGTGATTTAGATCTAGTTGGGCTACCATCCTTACTGTGTTATACTCAAATTCAATGGACAAGAGGGCCTTTTTCCCATAAACTAGCTCATAAGGTGTGAATCCGGTGGTGGTATTCTAGGTGGTATTATAGGCCCAGGTGGCCTCAACTAGTCTATCTGCCCAATCTTTCCTGTTGTTGCTTACCACTTTGGTCAAGATGCCCTCCAGTGCTCTATTGGTCACCTCAATTTATCCATTAACTTGTGGATGATAGGGAGTGGAGGTTCTATGCTTGATCTTGTGTTGGTTGAGCAAGTCTTCAACAATGTTGGAGGTAAACTGGCTACCTTGATCTGTGACTAGCTCTCTAAGGTACCCAAATTTGTAAAATACATTCTCCCTTAGGAACTCAACTACCTTCTCTTTTTTTGTTTCCTTAATTTCCTTGGTTTCAACCCACTTAGTTAGATAGTTATTGCACACAATGGTGTATTATTTTTGTTTCGAAGGAGGGTCAATATGTCCAATGAAGTCCATGCCCCACTTGTCAAATGGCTTGAAAATCACCTGAGATTGTAGAGGCGTTTCATCTCTTGGAGTAAGCCTTCCCATACTTTGGCACTGATCACACTAACTAGTATATCTTTTCACATATTGATGAAGAGTGGGCCAATAATAGCCTGCGTGTAACACTTCGAATGTTGTCCTCTTTGCTGCAAAGTGATCTCCACAAGGCCAATCATGATAAGTCAGAAGGATGTCAAAGACTTCCTCCTCCTTGACACACATTCTCAAGATTTGATCTTGGTCAAGTTTGAAGAGATTGCCCCTAATCCAAGTGAAGGGGGTGCTCTTCCTTACTCTCTTTCTTTTCTCTTTGGAGGACAAGTTCAGTAGGAAATGTGTAGATACCAAATAGTTTGCTATATAATCAAACGATAGAGAGAGAACTGAAATAACAAATAAGTGCTCATCCAGTAACTAGTCATCAACCATTCGTTCTTCACCTACAGGCAAATTTAATATGGACAAAAAGTTTGCAACAACCTTTTCCTTACCAAGCTTATCAACAATAGTTAGGTTAAACTGTTGTAATAAAATTAACCATCTTATAATCCTAGCATTCACATCTCGTCTTTTCATTAAATATTTCATTGCAGCATGGTCAGTGTGTACAAATGTTTGATAGCATGTAATATAATGCCTAAATTTGTTCAATGAATGCACAAAACCCAGGAGTTCCTTTTTTGGTCACTTTGTAATATAGTTCAGCCTTTGACAGATTCTTACTAATAAAGTAGATAGCATAAGGCAATTTTTTATCTATCTGACCTAGGACTGCTCCTATGGCTTTGTGTGAGACATCAACATGAATATTAAAAGGAAGGGCCCAATTTGGGCCTCTGAGAATCAGTGCAGTGGTTAACTTGTTCTTTAGGGTGTCTAAGGCCTCTTGAAAGATTTTTGACCATATAAAATCAGAGTCCTTGGCCAAGAAACCAAATAAAGGAGAGGCCAACTTTCTGAAGTCATTTATAAACCTTTAGTAGTATCCAGCCAACCCTAGGAAACTTCTGACATCTCTCTACTTTTGAGGAGGTGGGACCCTTTGGATGATATCTATTTTGTTTAGGTCCACCTACAGTCCTTGCTAAGATATTGAATGACCTAGCATGGTCCCTGGAGTCATCAAGAATTCACATTTTTTGGGATTGAGAGATAGGTTCATTTCAATGCATTTGTGTAGTACTTTTCCTAGGTTGGACAGAGCCTCTTGAAAATTATAGCCATAAGGTGTAAAATCATCCATCTACATTTCTACGCTATCATGGACTAACTCGACAAAAATACTTGGGACTACTCTCTGAAAAGTGGCAGGAGCATTTCATAGGCCAAAAGGAAGGACCATATAGGAAAATGTATCCCAAGGACAAGTGAAGATGGTTTTATCCTGGTCTTTTGGGATGATCTAGATTTGGTTGTACACGCTGAATCCATCTAGGAAAGAGAAAAACTTTTTCCATGTGAGGTGATCTAGCACTTGGTCAATGAAAGGTAGAGGAAAATGGTCCTTCTTTGTGGCTTTGTTCAACTCCCTGTAATCGACACAAATACTATACTTACCATTTTTCTTTGGAACTAACACCAAATGAGAGACCCACTCACTATCGGAGATAGGGTAAATTAATCCCGCATCTAGCAGTCTTTGCAGTTCTTCTTTGACTATATCTTTAAGAGTTAGGCTCATCCTCTTTTGGGGCTATCAGATTGGATTGCAACCTTCTTTGATGTATATGTGGTGAGTACACACTAAGGGTTGCACTCCCTTCATTTCTTTGTAGCTCCAAGTGAAGGCATCTAGATGTTCCTTTAGCATGTTGCATAAATTCTCTTATTGGAGAGAAAAAAGAGATGAATTGATTTTCAAGGTTCTCTTAAGGTTGAATGCTATGGTTTTGACATGGAGGGGGTTGGAATTGGCCAAGAATAAGTCAATTGGACGATTTTTCTGGGTTTCCTTTTCTACATCTTTGAAGGGAAATGTACTGGGAGTTGGAATTTGGAGTAGGTGTTCAATCAAAACATCTTCATCCTGTTGTCCTCCTTCCATGGTTGTTTCTAAAGTATAAAGTTGGCCGGAATAAATTTCATCTTCTTCCTCCTCCTCCAACCATAAAGGTAAATCATGCTTTAGAGATGGCTGAGCAGGAGGCTATAAGACTAACTACCTGGAAATATGCCCATTGTCGATGGTCATATTTCCAACTCTGTAGCTGATGTAGGTGTTGGGTTGTGTTATATTCTTTCCATGACTAAACTACCTATGGTTTTCGGTCCATTGTTTTGGATACGATGGTTTTCAGTCCATGGTATTGGATGCTTCGGCATGGATAAATATGTATTATAACATTGAAAGGAATATAATGAAAAATCAAGCTGGTAGTCTCGGTTTTGGGATATAGGGGAAAATCTTTGTATATATGTGTTTTATGTGTTATGCTCTTGCATTGTTTATTTTTTTGTGTTTTAGAATGCGTATGCAGGTAATTTCTGTATGGGGTTAAAACCTACATTTGGTATTATAGTTGTTTTGGCTTCAAGGGGACACCTTTGTTGCTAAGGGGTTTCGCTCGGGCCTACGGTAGACCCTATTTAGTGGGAGATCTGTGGGATCGATTCTAGTGGTGAAAAAAGATGGCGAGTAGTGGAAAGATAGAGATCGATAAAGTTAATGGTCAGAGTTTTGAGTTTTTGAAACTCAAGATGGAGGATCTGTTGGTGGATAAAGATCACTGGACCACAGTAGATCCATGTACTAGACCAACGAGAGTGTTCGATGAAGAATGGAAGAAGTTGGATCAAAAGGCAAAGAGCACAATAAGATTGTGTGTCTCAGAATCAGTATTGCTGAATGTATCATGGGAAGCTATGGTGAAGGATTTATGGGACAAGTTAGGGACTTTGTACCAATCTAAGTCTCTAGTGAATAAACTATTCCTACGGAAAAAGCTGTATAACCTGAGGATGAAAGATGGAGACTCGGTGACAAAGCATCTGAACGCATTTAATACTGTGGTAAGTCAGTTATTATCTATTGATATTAAAATTTCAGATGAAGATAAGTGCATCAGTTTGTTGTGTTCTCTACCAAATTCGTGGGATAGTTTGGTTATTACAATAGGTAGCAATGAAATTACCTTGCAATTTGATGAAATAGTCTCATCCTTGCTGACAGAGGGAATGAGACATAAAAATATGGAGAGCCGGAATGGTGATGCCTTGTTTGTATGAGGAAAGTCCCAGAATAGAAACAAAAATAAGTCATTGAGTGGGAGATCTAAATCTCCAAGAAAACCTGTAAAGGTGGTGTGCTGTAAATGCAGAAAGGAAGGGCACTACAAAAGGGATTATAAATCTAAATATCATGACAAAGGAAAGTGATCTGATGATGCTACTTTTGCAGAGGTGAAAACCACCTCAGATGAAGGTGGGGATGTGTATGTAGCTTCTTCAAGTACACATGTAGATCATGAGGCATGGTTTATTGACTCAGGTGCATCCTTTCACTTCACTCGCCATAGAGAGTCATTCTATGAGTATGATAAATACGATGGTGGTGATGTCTTCTTAGGGGATGATAGGAAGGCTAGAATCATTGGTCACGGAAAAGTAAAGTTGAAGTTGCAAGGTGGAAGGGTTAGAACACTTCCGAGTGTTTTGCATATTCCTGCATTAGCCAAAAATCTTATTTCTGTAAGAAAGTTGGATGATGCAGGTGTAAAAACAATGTTCGAGAAGGATACCTACAAGATTGTTCAGGGAGCATTGGTATTTATGCGGGGAGTTCAGACTGGAACTCTGTACAAGATGCAAGGTAGCACTGTTGCTGATGGGTGCAACAGTTCTATGGTTCTTGAAAGTGGGGCAGAAAACCTAGTGGTCTCTGGAGAGAATACCATGTTGTGGCATTGAAGGCTTGGACATACTGGAGAGAAGTGCCTTTGAATACTTCATGGTAAAGATATGGTACAAGGTATGAGTAATAGTTCTCTGGATTTTTATTTCAGTGAAAATTATGTATATGGGACGCAGAATCAGGTGAGTTTCCCCCTCTGGTGGTAAGAGGGTGAAACATATATTAGAGCTTGTGCACAAGGATATGTTTGGACCTATGAAGGTTCCATAACTAGGTAAGTTTGTGTACTATGTATCATTTATAGATGACTTCTTAAGGAATACATGGATATATTTCCTTAAGAAGAAATCCGAAGTCTTTGACAGGTTTAAAGAATTTAAGGCTCTGGCGGAAAACCAGACAGAGAAGAAGATAAAGGTGCTTAAGACAGATAATGGTGGAGAGTTTTGCAGTAAGGAATTTGAAGAATTTTGTAAGAAGTGTGGTATAGCATGGCAGAAGACTACTCCGTATACATCTTAGCAATATGGAGTTGCAGAAAGAATGAACAAGAAGTTGATGGAAAAGGCAAGAAGCATGCTCAGTGGTGCCGGGTTAGGACAAGAATTCTGAGCAGAGGCAGTGGAGACATCATGTTACCTGGCCAACAGATCACTTTCATCAGCGTTGGAGGATAAGACTCCACAAGAGGTATGGAATGGTAAGAAACCCTCTATTTCACATCTGAGGGTATTTGGATGTGATGCATATGTACATGTTCCAAAGGAGAAACGAACCAAGTTGGATAGTAAATCTGAAAAGTGCATTTTTATTGGGTATAAGGATGGTTTAAAGGGTTATAAGATTTGGAACCCAACAACAAGGAAGGTTGTCTACAGCCAAGATGTGGTGTTCAGAGAGGTGAAATATGTTATTAAACATGAAGTCCAACCAAAGGAACTGAGAAGATAGAGTTTGAACTAAAGGAGGAAGAATCAAAATCTACAACAGAGAAGGAATTAGAAGATGAAGAGCCACAAACTCCGAGTGCAAGAAGTTCAGTTCGAGCAAGAAGGGAGCCAGAATAGTACAATCCATCTATTTTTTGTTCAAATTTTTCTTTATCTATTATTTATGGTCCCAGAACTATGAAGGAAGTAGTAAATTCAGAGGATGGAAAACTATGGAAAGAGGCCATGGTTGATGAAATGGCATCTTTGCACAAAAATGAGGCTTGGGATCTAGTGTAGTTGCCAGCTAGAAGGAAACCCATTGGAAGCAAATGGGTGTTCAAGAAGAAAAAAAATGCAAAAGGAAAGGTGGAAAAATACAAAGCTCGGTTGGTAGCAAAAGGTTATTCCCGGGTGTCGGGAATTGATTTTGGTGATATTTTTTCTCCTGTTGCCAAGGTAACTTCTATTAGATTAGTTTTATTTGTTGTTGTTGATTTTGATTTTGAGGTAGAACAAATGGATGTGAAGACAACATTTCTTCACGGGGATCTAGAAAAGGAGATCTACATGAAGCAACCTAAAGGCTTTGCGGTGAAGGGTAAGAAAGAACTGGTATGCAATTTAAAGAAGTCTCTCTATGGGTTAAAACAATCACCAAGGATGTGGTATTAGAAATTTGATACATTTATACAGGGACTTGTTTTCACCAGAAACAAAGCAGATCACTGTGTGTATTTTAAATTAATTGGTAACCATGTTATTTATTTGATCTTGTATGTGGATGATATGTTGCTGGTTGGAAATGACAAAGAAATTGTCCAGGATTTGAAGACCTAATTGTCCTCCAAATTCGACATGAAAGATCTTGGTGCTGCAAACTATATTTTGGGAATGGAAATTAAAAGAGATCGGGCAAAGAGGAAGCTCTAGTTAAACCAAAGGAAGTATGTTGAGACAATACTGCAGAGGTTTAATATGCAGGATAGTAAATCGGTGAAGGTTCTTATTCCTGTAGGTGTAAAGTTATCCGTTGAATAGTGTCCAAAGGCACAAGAAGAGGAAGAGGATATGTCCCACGTTCCATATGCAAGTGCAATTGGTAACCTACTATATGCAATGGTCTGTACTAGACCAGACATTGCACATGTAGTGGGAGTATTGAGCAGGTTATGTCAAAACCAGGGAAGGAGCATTGGACAACAATGAAGCCAGTTTTCAGGTATCTGCGTGGCACTAGTGATTATGGTTTGTGTTACCAAAGAATACTAGTATTGGACAGAGTTTTGGATATCCATGGCTTTGTTGATGAAGACTGGGTTGGAGATCTGGATCAGAGAAGATCTACAAGTGGGTATGTGTTTAACCTATTTGGAGGTGTAGTCAGTTGGATGAGTAAGAAACAATTTGTAGTGGCACTATCAACTACAAAGGCAGAATACATGGAAGAGACTCATGCAAGCAAGGAAGCAGTTTGGTTGTAGAGATTGTGTTCAAGTATGGGGTTAGTACAGGGAGCTATAAGGATAGACTATGACAGCCAAAGTGCAATTTTCTTGACAAAGAACCCTACTTATCAGTTAAAGAGAAAACACATTGATGTTCAGTATCACTTTGTGAGGGATATGATAGAAGACAAATAGGTGTTGTTGGTAAAGGTGGACACTTTAAAGAATAATGCAGATGCATTGACAAAATCTGTGAGCTCTGAGAAGTTCTCTTGGTGTAGAGAAACGATGGGCATTTCAGGGATGGAAAAATGACTAAGCTCTCCTATGGCCCCCTGTGGAAAGAAAACAACAAGTGGGAGAATGTTGGGTTGTGTTATATTCTTTCCACGACTAACCTACGTAGTTAACTAGGGGGGCAGAGCCCCCCCTTCATTGCGCCGATTGTGCAGCAGGGTGGCTTGAGGGGGGTGGGTAGCCGCCCTCTATGGGGTTCGAGGCAGCGCCCCGGGAATTTTTTTTTTGAACCCTATATTAGGTTGCGTGAACCTACCTATGGTTTTCGTTCCATGGTTTTGGACGCGATGGTTTTCAGTCCATGGTTTTGGACGCACTTGTTTTCGGTCCATGGTATTAGATGCTTCGACGTGTATAAATATGTATTGTAACATTGAAAGGAATATAATGAAAAATCAAGCTGGTAGTCCTAGTTTTGGGATCCAGGGGAAAATCTCTATGTATATGTGTTTTATGTGTTATGCTCTCGCATTGTTTATTTTCTGTGTTTTCGAATTTGTATGTAGGTAATTTATGTACGGGGTTAAAACCTATAGTAAGCATCAGTAATGGCAAACTAGGGTCTCTCAAGGATGAGAGGGTAACCAATAAGCTTAGCCTTAGGCTAGAGAACTAGGAAATGTCCAGGGTACTCCCAAGAGTCAATGGAGACCATCACATCCTCCAAAATCCCCTCAGGGGTCACTGTGGAGTGGTCTGCAAGTTTTAGAACTATTGTGGTATTCCTCAATGAACCTTAGAGGTTGAGTTTGAGCATGGTGTCCTTTGTCATCACATTAATGGCGGCCCCAAGATCGATCAAAGTGTGTCGGACAATGGTGCCATTGATGTGCACATCTACTACAGGGCTTCTAGGGTCCAAATACTTTAGATAGATTACCTACCCAAACATTAAGTTTGACAGTTGTTCAACAACATTAATGGTAGGGGCATCTCTTCTTCGCCTCCCTAGATGCTTGAAGCATTTCTCCTTAATCAACTTATTTTAAATAGGAACATCTTTTATAGCTTGGGGAAGTGGAATCTTTACACATATATTTTTCAATTCTCTCACAAGTTCAGTCTCTTCTGGGGTAGGATGGAGTGGTTGGGTTAATCTCTTAGGAAAGGGTTGATTCACATTAAGAATTATTTCCTCTTTTTCTTCCTCAACCTCCCTATGTGGAGGCAGAGGTTGGTTATTTGGGAGAACTCTCCCAGATCTCAAGTTAATCTCCTGGATTTCCACAACATTAGCTAGATATGATGTCTCTCCACTGTATACTTGCTGATCCTATCTATTATTCGGGTTCGAATTTGGCTAGGCAGGAATCTGGGGTTTCTTGGGTGGAGAATACTGTAACAACTATGGTTAGGTAGGAGGTGGAGGCAATAAAGTTGGAGCATGGTTGTATTGGGGCCTCCAACCTTGGGGTGATGCATTCCACTAAGGTTGTGGTAGAGCATATGGTTGAAATATTGGTTGGATGGTTGGGAGTGATACTGAGATGCAAGTGAGTAAGGACGAGGTGTAGAATAGGAAGGATGAGTAGGGGGTCCCAAAGAAGGTATGGATGTGGTCTGGTTGGGGTTGTAATATGCACTGGATGAGCCTTCCATGGCCTGCCGGTATGGTCTAGGCCCGTGTGGTCTCCTTTGGTTTATGTAGTAGAGCTGATCAGTGACCCCTTTAGCTCCTTAATATATAGCTTTGAGTCTAGGCAAAGAAGGGAACCTTTTTGTGGAGTGGTTTTCTTCACAGACTGAGCAAATTTAAATAGAATTCAATGGACATTCATTCCTAGGGTGCCTCCTGGTGCATCTAGCACAGAAAATGGCCAAGGCTCTCTCTGCTTCCTCCTTCTTTCTCGTAATGTGCATAGTGTCTATTTGTAAGGCAAGGGTTTGCAACATCTCAGTCTTGAAATCTTCCAGCATGTTTCCAATTTCACCCTTGATGGATGAGTTGGAAGAGGATGTACTATCCATAGGTTGACTACCCCTACCCTTTTTCCTAGCTGCCCTAGAATGGTTTCTAAAGACAATTCTAATATCCTTATAAATTGGTAGATATCTCCTCTTGCTAACAAGTGTAGGGTATCCAGAAGATCTTCCCTTGCTCCCTTAAGCAGGACCAACTTTAGTGACTCAGGGTCAACTGTGCATCTGGCCCTTTTGTAACTAAGCTGGAATCTTTCTTCACGATCCTCTAGGGATTCATCATTGCCTATGGCCATCCTAAAAATTTCCTCTTTAGTATCCTTTAACCAACAATAGTCTTGATACTTTTTGTTAAAGGCTTACTGCATCTGAGTGCAAGTTGTGATTCTATCCCCAGGTAAACCCATGAACTAGCACAATGCTTCATCCTTGAGGGTATATGGAAATAGTTTTAACTCCCACTCATCATTTGTATACTCATAGGTTCAGCATATAACAACAAACTCAAACAGGAAAGTGTCAGGGTCTTCTGTGGTCAAGCCATGGAAATGAGGTAGGGAACAGGGGCTTATATTTTTCATCTTAGTGTCCCCATTGGTTTCCTTGATGGGGAAGGCACCCTCAACTCTCTCTATTCCCTCTGTCATTTCTATTTTCAGCCATTGGTTTAGTATGAATGGGTTCTTCTTCTTCTTCCCCTGTAGTTTCTTCAAATATGTCAGGTTTCTCACCTAAGGGTTCCTCCAATTCATAGTCATCAAAGAAGAGGGAAGGTTGGTTGTTTTATGCAATGGGGGTATTTGGCAAAACTTTCCCTAATTTATCCATATTCCAACGAGGCATGAAAGGAAATGTTTTTGGGTTGGTTTTTTGTTTTTTCAAAGTTGGAAAGTATTTTGTAGAATTGAAATTGTTGATTAAATGAAAAATACTGATTGAATGGAAAAATACTTGCTAAATTGAAATCTTGCTTGAAAAATGGAAAGGAAAGTAGAAAATGTAGAATGAAAAAGGAAACAACTAAATTACTTTTGCAGAAATAAACTAATGGCAGAATATTAGAGACAAGAAATAGAAGAAAGAATAAGTATTCACATATTAATCAGACACCTCCGCAACAACGGTGCCAAAAAGTGATGAGCGCCAGTATTGCAACAAGAATGATGCAACTCATGGGCTACCAACTTTACTTTATCAACCCGGAGTTTGTACAAACTTGGAGGTGACAGTGTTGTATACATAAGTAAAAGTGATAGCTCTACCTTTTCTCATGGTTCAGCTGGCGAGAGACAATTAGGGTTTTCAAGCCAGACTTCTATGGAGTCAAAAGGAGCTTGGTTTCTTAATGGAAGAAAGAGAAATCTACTCTAAGGGAGAGCTACTCTACTGCAACAATGAAAAGGACTGAAATTCAATGCTAAATCACACCATTTCCTAGTTAATTTCCAAGAAACTATGCTTTACAATAATGCTAAATTAACATGAACCAAATTCTACTATCCAAACATGGAAGTAAGACGCATCAAACATCACTAATGTGCAAGTAAAGGGACTGAAATAAATCTGTTTTTGTCTTTTTTTCTTTTCATGCAAAATCAAGTATGCAAACTAATTTCTTTTGGTGATGTGGCGTGTGAATTAAGGATGGTTGGAAGCATTAGGAGATGGTTGGATGGTGTGGGAGACACTTGGGAAGCCTTTGGTGACTTCCTAGAGGTTTTCCCTCAATTTGGCCTCAAAACAGGCCATTTCAGGAAAATCTACAGGATGTACTAGAAACCTACACAAATCCCTATAAACCTACAAGATACAACCGAGAGAAAAATGGAATGTCTTGGAGGTGATGGAAGGCTTAGAGAAGGTGGTAGATGGGTGGAATGAAGTGAGGGAAAGTCTAGGATCACTCAGAAGTCAACAATAAAGATAGATGATTGTTGGATTTGCTCAATGTGCTTGGAGGAATTTCTATGAAAAATGATGAAAACTAGTGAAGGCAATGGTGAAAACAAGGAATGACTATGGTGGATGAAGTGGAAGGAGGTTGCTAACTATGAAGTCTTTGTCTACTCCTGAAGCACCTGCCCTGCATAAAACATGTATAATTCCCAAAAACCTATGTAAACAAGAAGCATTCTCATAAGCTAGAAAAGCAGAATTAATGAACTAACTACGTACATGATGCATGAGGAAAGTTGTTGAAATGAATGAAAGCATGGATAATATCTACCACAAGAGTGAAGATAGAAGATATGGAAATGCAACCCTACTTTTCAAAACTGATCAACTGCTAACTTAAATACAACAAACTCTAAAGCTTATGCAAGAAATAGAAATCTGTGTTTTGGGGCTGCATAAGGGTCCCTCCCTCAAATCATGATTCCAAAGGGAGGAAATGAGGCCAAGACATCTACTAACAACCTTGTGGTACTCCTTTTATCCCTACTAACCCACTACTGAAGTAAGGCACAAATGGAAGCAAACTAATAAACAACCAATCCAATCTACACTACTTGCAATGAAAACACATCTAAAGGCAAATTAACAATGAAGCTATGAGACTAATCTAAACATATAGATACAAGAAAGAGGAGCCTTGTCTGATAGGGTTGAGCCCTAACCAAACAACTTCAACCCTCTGAGTTAACTCATTGTTGGCTCAAAACAAAACTCATTCTTATTACCAAAACAAAAAATTACATCAATAAAACTTTCACAAGTCTGGAGCTCAAAAATAAATTAGAGTTTTACAAGAAAATTACGAATGCTAATGAGGCTCTAGTTCTATCTACTTATACAACTGAAGTCCCAAAAAAATTTCTTACAATTAGGGAGGCTCGCTCCCAAAATCGAGATAAACTAGCTCTTTGTCTCTCACTTGCTTGTCTGCCTTCTATTCCTTGTGGCTTGGATGCTTTCACTTTGAGCCAGTGTGATGGATGGAGGAATATTCTAATGGGGGAGAAGTAAATGAGGAGGATTTACCTCCTACAATCCCTCTCCCTTGTCCCATTCGAGTTTTAACCTTAGTATTTGCCAAAATTCCTTGAGTTTCTCCTTCAATCTTGCATTCAATGCATATTAGTCCACTGGGCATAATATCCAACTCTAACTCATCTCATAAACAAAATATAATCAAAAACATGTAATACGTTGTGAGAAAAGTTGGTTTAACTAAGCTAGGAGTTTAATTAAGGAAACGATCATTAAGGTAACCACATACAACAACTTGACATAGGGGGATAGTCGTTAGTCAAACATACATGTAAGGGTAGGAAATCGTAAGGCTTTTAATCCCCTTGGGAGTTTCCTCCCAAGTGATCCCCAAGTTTATTTTGACACCGTTTTTCATACATGAAAATCGTGTTATTGTAACCAATGAAGCAGTGTTAATTACTCCACTCGGTTCAATATGACCTCATGCTTGAATCCCTTGTTAGAGGAGATTCCCAAAGCCAAACTCTAATAAATGTATTTAATCCCTATCACAAGATACTATTGTTGGTTTTCAGCTTTGGAAATCTAACTCACTCTCCTACTCCAAAGCCCTACAATATAATCTAATGTAGGTGTAATGAGCCCTAGAAATATAAAAATTCTTATTTATTTTATTAGCATTATTTTTAGGTTGTCAATAGGTTAATGAAGATGAAACTGATGATCTTATGACCCAAGTGCTAATACAAAAAATATGATAATACAAACTCTTTCATTCAAGGAATACTAACTAGAGTAAGGAGTGAGAGGTTTCAAGAAAAGAAACAAGTGTAAAATTCAAAGAAAGAAACATGAACCATTTTTTAAATGCAAATAAAATAAAATGGAGGATACATGATTCTTAGCACCCCCCGACCATGAGGGGGATTTTTTTTTTGAAAATGCAACTTATTTTCCTTAAAATCCAAGCCAAAAAAAGGCTTCATCAGTGAACTACAATACAAGAAATTTTTTTGCATTTTGAAAAGAAAATATTCAATGGAAGTAATATGAACTTTTTCAAAAAACACTCCAACAAATAGATCTTTGAAAAAGTAATTCCAATGTAGAAGAAGATTGTAAATACTTCAGTCAACGAGTAGAAACTAATTAATTCAACGGAATTGAAATGGAAACTTTTCACAAACAAAAATATAACAAGCTAAACAAACAAAAAAACTTAAATTAATCTCTCTTTTTATGAAAATAATATAAAAATATTTATCATGGACACAATGAATTCTTGATAAGATTACTAAAGAAGACATATTCATAAAACCTATTTCTAGAAGTAAGAAATTATCTTTTGATAGATTAATGAAACTAATACAGTGCAAATTAAAGGGGAAGGGGTTTGGTCAATATAGGTAGGGGCTCAAGTCCACATTTTGGTATAATATTACTCAACAAGGCTTCTAGATTTTAATTTTAATTTTTATGCATGTAGAAATGTTGTCACACCTTTTAATGTAGAAATGTGTGACAATGCTCGTAGGTTGTAATGATTCAACATGCATTATTGTAGTTTTTTAACGAGAAACTTGTGACAATGACTGAAATTAGGGTTTTTTCATAATGTAATCTAGGATTCTTTTAATTCTCATAATGGCTTTTCTTTCGACTTTGTAGGGGATTACTAAAAAGGGTTCATCGGATAGTAAGAGATCTGGATTTGTGGTCATTTTTCTAATGGTGACAAAATGACTTGTAACAACTATTGTTTATCTAATAAACTAAGGGCCTTCTATTTCATTGGATGGTGGTATTTGAGAGGAGGTATGGACAAGAAAGAGAGTAAAGTACTCATTTCCAAAAACCTTTGGTTGTGACGCATTTTTCCACATTAATAAAGGAAATAGAACAAATCTTAAGGAAAATCAAATGAGTGTACCTTTATTAGATACAATTTTAATGATTTTGTTTATCGATTATATGATTATAAAAAACATCAAATAATTAGGAGTGGAGATGTGATATTCAATGAAAGGTTCTTATAAAAATATCAGTTGCAGAGAGAAATAGGAAAAGGAAAACATAGAGTACACAATCCTTGATGAGATCACTAAAAATCAAAATTCAAAGGTGCCAAAAAATCATAATTATCAATAGAAATAATAGTAGCAACAATAACAATAGTAACCTCAAACTCCTACAAGTTTTGTTAAAAGATATACTAGGTTAAGTAGACCCCCTCAACGATACTCTCCTTCATTATATTATCTATTATTGGCTGATTATGGTGAACCAAAAGGATATGAAGAAGAAATACAGGTAGAAACAAAAATGAAGTGGGAGAAAGCCATGAAAGTAGATATGGACTCCTTGGTACATAACCAAACTTAGGACTTAGTCAGGTTTCCTATAGGTAAAACAAAATTTTAGAATAAATGGGTTTACAGTTTGAAGGAAGAAGATAAAGGTAAAAAGATGTAGAAAGCTATACTTTTTGTGAAGGTTTTTGCACAAAAGAAAGGTATAGTATTTGATGAAATATTTTCTCCCTTTGTTAAAATGAGTTTAATTAGAACTATTTTAAGTCTAGTGGTAGTAGAAGATTTTCCTCTTGAATAGTTATATGTAAAGAAAACCTTTCTCCATAGGGATTTTAAGAAAGATATATATATGCAGTAGCCACAAGGGGATGAGGTTAAAGGAAGGAGAAATTAGTGTGCAAGTTGAAGAAAATATTATATGGCTTAAAACAAGCTCCAAGGTAGTGGTATCTAAAATCTGATAGGTTTATGTCTAAACATGGTTATACTAGTTGTCATTCTAATCACTATGTTTATCTTAATAAAAGAAATTATGGAAGTTATATTATATTGTTATTATATGTGGAGGACATTCTTATTACATTGTCTAACACGTAGGAAATAAATGTTCTCAAAAGAAAATTGGCCAATTCATTTGCAATGAAGGACTTGGGTGCCGCAAAGAAAATCCTTGGTATGAGAATAACTAGAAACACAAAAAATCACAATTTAACATTGTCTTAGGGTGAGTACAAAGAAAATGTGTTGGAAAGATTTAATATGCAGAATGGAAAACAAGTTAGTTCACCTTTGGATAGCCATTAATTTCAAGCTAAGTAAGGAGATGTGTCCTAATACTTAGTAAGAGATAGAATATATGTCTAAAGTTACATACTCGTTAGCAGTTGGAAGCTTAATGTATGTAATGGTGTGCACAAGGCCTCATATTTCACATGTAATGTGAATTGTGAGCAAGTATATGAACAATACACAAAACACATATTGGATGGTAGTGAAATGGATTCTCAGGTATTTGAGAGGTACCACTAATTAAGCATTATGTTTTGGAAGTTCAAACATTTTGCCACAGGGACATGTCGACTCAAATATGGTAGGTGATAACATGGTGATAAAGGTAACATGAGGAGTATCAAAGGGTGTGTGTTTACTATAAGTGTATGATCAATAAGATGTGTTTCTAAAATACAAAGGATTTCTTCACTTTCAACAATGGAAGCAGAGTATGTTATTTCTACAAAGGCTAGTAAAGAAATTATTTGGTTACAAAGGTTTATGGATGAATTGTGAAAGAATTGGGACAGTAAAATGTTATGAAGTGATAACCATAGAGCCATTCTTCTTGCAAATAACTCAACCATTATTCACAAGACTAAACATATACAACTCATATACCGTTTCATATGGTCAGTTTTGGAAGATGGACAATTGAAGTTGGGAAAGATACACACTAGAAAAAATATTGCACATATGTTAATAAAGGTAGTAACTAGGGAGAAATTAAGTTTATTCTTAATTTCAATTTCCCTTCAAGTATGATGGAAAATATGAGAAACAACTATTCTAACTGGAAGCACTATCCAACAAGTAATGCAACAGTGGAGTTGCTATAATTAGTCTCCAAGTGGGAGATTTTTGGGTGTGGAGTCTGATTATCTTCCTAATGCATAGGTCTTGTTTCAGCCACATCTGGATCTTAGTACCTCATTAAGGGGTGTGGGGGACGTTTCCCTCCAACTATTGCGATAGGGGAGGAAACAACATGTGGGGGTTAAGGGGCAATGCCCTTGAAAGAAAATTACCTTGTGAAATTGTAATTTCATAGTCAATCTGGATCTTTATTAGGAAGAAGATCTAATGGTAGAAGTTATGTTAATTTAGGGTTATTTTCCCTTAAAATCCTTGGTTTATATGAGGGAATTGTATTGTGGATATTTATTTTTCTGTAAAAGGAAAAGAGAGGAGATTCTGTGAGAGAAAAGAGGAAGTTACGATGGATATGTTATAGGTTGTATCCCTTGAGTTTGTTGGATAATATAAAAGCAAGGATTAGTTGTTTCTCTATAGAGGTATCCCATATTAGGTGAACCACATATATATGTGTCTCTCTTGATTTATGTTTTTTTCTGTTTCCAATATTTTCATTTTGTTGCTCTGTTATTTAATTTCTAATAATAAAAATAGTCACACATGTCATGCAAGATAGTCTTTGGGAACATTGTTTTCCAACAAGAGAAGCTCCTCGATTGTTTGCATTTCCATTCCTGATGCAATGCATTTGATGTTGAAAGATATTTTTGCATACATTAGCTTTCATATTTCTTTATGGACTAATGGGTCCAATGCAAAGTGAACATGGAATCATTTCTGTTGGAAAAAATCAATAATTCTCTTGACTGAAATGACTTGGTATATGATATGGGTTTATGGTGTTTTACTATTACCATAGAATTTCTGGTAGTCAAAAGTGTTGGTTGGCATACAAGGTTTGGAAATTGAGTCAATAGGAATATCATGACACATTTAATGAGTAGAAGTAGAATTTATATACATGAGAGATTTAGTAAAAGAACTCAAGAAATGAGGAATGGACATAACTTTCAATGATTTAAAAGACAACTTAGGTCCCATACCTCTTATTAGTGATCCTTTGATTGAGGAGATAAACAATGATTAAGATTAAATACTTGGGGTATGTTCATCTCTAAATTATTAGTACATTTAGATTCCACTTGGTAGGAAATCAAGGTTTTCTATTCATGTTGGTTAATCAGGTTATATCCTGCACTAACTTTGATTTGCACTGTAGAATTGTCAAAAACAAATTGTACAGATGTTCGTACCAAGTTCAAACTATGTAAGCCATTAATATTTACATATGCATTCATATAGATATCACTATTTACTATTAAAATACATACTTCATTATCACTAGCTTCTAGTACCTGAAGGAGATCATGATGTGTCTATGATATGTTACAAGTCAATTGAGTTGAATGGTCACCAAGGATAGTTGTGAGAAAACAATCCACTAGTGTATTTCCCAAAAAGATAAGTATATCATTATGTCCTTCAAGTTGAGTTACCATGTGCTTCATATGAGGATCATTTTTTACCCATATTTGATTACCTTTTCCCTTTATAGGGTACCAAGATTTGGGTCCAGTCAATAGAAAAATACCATTGTAGTTTCTGAGGGTAGTCTCTACTCAATAATAGGTCATATGCATCTAGTATATCCATGAATATGATGTTGATTACTTGATGGAGTCATGGATCAGAGGAAAATCATATCAATACATCATTTATTTCACCAATTACCTTCACTTTTGATGATGATCTTGGTTTGTGTCTTCTCAAGTACAACATTTATATTCTTGCATGCACATTAGAGCATGAAATTGGAGGAAGATATGTAGTCTACCAAACAAATACATACATGATAAGTGAAAATTTAAAATGTCAAAATAAAATGCATGTTTTGCAACTTATAATGCACTTTGATTCTTGTTATTTTTATAGTGTGCTTAACATTATCAGAGCTTTTTACAATGGTAGGGACTATGGAAAAAGTTGATAGGGTTGTTGGAGGTTCAAAATGAGTATTAGAGGCTTTAAATTCTTTGAGAAGGAAGTCCCTTTGATGTGGGAAATTATAAAGATCATACAATGGAATATTGGCCTTTGTTTTTGTTGTAAACTAGAATCACAACATGACAAAGAAAATGTAGGCATGCATCATGTAGTTGACTACAATGAGGGATTGAAAAGTGGCCTAATTTGTATTTATTTGTGAGAAGGGTACTTCTATTAGAGAAATATAAAGAGTTAGAACCAATTGATATTGGAATAAAACCAAAGGATCTATATGTGGTAGTTGGTTTACCTAAGCTTACTTTTGTTTTCACTGATTCTAGGATGAAAATTATTCATGGATCTAAAAACGTAGCAACTATCAATGTTGGGTATACGCTGACTAGAGCTAAAATATCACCTGGTGGAATAGAGGTTTTGGTTTTTGGTCAGGATGGAAAATTGTGTGTGAAGTTGACACTTTACCGAAGAATTCAATCCTTGAAACACGTCGTGGTCTAATCAATGCATTGTTCTTTTCCCCATGATTGTGTGAGGAGACCTAAATAGAGAAGTAGGATAAGTACAGTTTTATATCATTATCCCACTAACCGCCTTTCACTAAGCCTCAAAATGATCCAGCGCATCATTTTCGAAGGAAAATCTAGGAAAACATTGTTCTCTAGATAAACTTATTCCTCTTAAATGAAAATTTAGACATTGATACAACGTTGGAAGGCACAAGTAAATATGTGAAATTTTTACAACTGCAAGTTCATGTTCTGGATCTTACGCTTTCAATCTTATCTCCATCTGATGGTATCAACTTAGTGGAGACACTAAACCCTTCCACGAATGATACCATAATATTACATTCAACATCAAGTGCACTTGGTAAAGGCTTTGGCATGAATAGCAATATTAACGTGAAATTACAATTTCATTTAGACAAGAAAGGCCGGAAGAACATTTGTCATCTCAACAAATGCTTCATCTTTTCATCATATCTCATGCAATTTAGAGAATAATATTTAGTAAAGAGAAATGAAAATCGACGAATATTATTGAATTGGTCCCCACTCGCACGCATTATCCTTAACATAAGTGGGGGGGGGCGGGGTCCGAAATAAAAAAACCACTTGGTTTTTAGCAATCAATGTGGAAATAAGTTTTTGTTATCGACCCCCCTCAAGCTGGTTTATAAAAACATCATAGACACCCCCACAAAACTTCTATTGAATTGGTAAGTAGTCAATATGGTAAAATTATGGTAGTAGTGCCATGAACAACATGGTTTATAAAGCTCCCTTCTCAATATTTGATTATCCATCGCTAATGAAAAAATACAAATTTCAATTTCAGACCCTCATGAATTTCTCTACTATCGAGAAGGCATGCAAATTCTTATTTAATTAGATGGTATAAGTTCATGCATCATTGGAAAGAAAGTGTTCTTGGAGTAAATTTCAAAAGTATTCAAGTCCAAATTGTTTTTGGCTTCAATTATTTCATTAAAAGATATAACTTTTTCCTTCCTTTGTCATTTGGATCCTGATAATTGTCACAATCAACTTGCATAGACTATATTACAACTAGAAGAAATGGATATAGTAGTACATTGTGTGTTTGATTCCCAGTTTCAATGCCAAATATTTGCTAGAGCAGTCAAGGGGAAAATAACGTAGGCAACATAAGACCTTGCATATCTCCATTCCTCGACCTACATTCCAATACGTCACAAATATATCAAGTCCTTCAATATTCTCCTCGATGATAAATTGAATTTCCAAGGTCATATACTTTGGCCTTTCAAGGCTTTAGAGATGGATTTAACCCATATTTCCACCTACACTCAAGGATCCTTGGGTTGGATTCTCTCTTCATTGTAGATTCATCTTAGGTGGTTTTGGATATAGTGAAAGAGTTTACATTTTTGGCATTGGGTTGTCTACAGGAGAAGAATAAGGAAATTTATTTAAATCTAAAGTTGGCAAGGGAGTGATAACTAGATTCCATTCGCATAAATGATAGAATTTCTATGCAATTTGGGTCCATGTGCTTACATTTTTGGAATATGATTAGGGCACCCGAAAATATGCACCTCCTCTTCTTATGGAGACATTGAAAAAACATGGTAAAATGCAACTACTAGCGGCACACTAGTTTGCTTAGATCATTAAGGCCCTTCACTAAAAGGCTTTGATAATTGGGGTAGTGGAAGTGCTAATCTTACTACACATCTAACAAACAACAGTAAATGGTGGATTCGTTTAGCTTCTTTGGGAGCTATCCAAGAGTGAGGATGGGAGAGTGGAAAGTTGGGAAAATATAACATTCGTTATGATAGTGGAAATTTCTTCTAAGTTGTGTGCATATGACCATAAGTTGCAAACAAAGAAGCTCTTGTACAACCTTTGTGATTAGGATACGCAAGCTATCGTCCAAGTAGCAACTAGGTGAAGCAAGATAGAGAAAAAGAGAATGAAAGACAAGAATACCAACATAAAAAAATCCTTATTTTTAGGAAAAATGGGATTTGTTTCACATATTCACTCCTTGGTTTTCTTCTCAACAAAATAAAATTCAAAGACTGAAAATCAACAATTGCCATATTTTCCTAGATAGCTATGGGTTTTCTATAAAAAAATTCTTAAAAGATTTCCTCGTGCAACTAACTTTTATTGTAATTTTTTTATTATTAAAAGCTAAGAGAGGCTCATTGCAAAATGGAGGACTTTGTGGAGAGAATTAGAGTAGGTAGGAAGGTTGTGTGAAGCGTGATGGGATTTTATATATTGTAAAATTTTCAGATCCAAATGGTTTCTCTTGGATTCATGGATTGGATGAAATAGATCCTTATTGATTTATCATTTATGTGTTCATCTTTCTTACCTTTTCACACTTATTCTAGCTTAGTTTATGTGATTCTATAGATAATTTTTTAGTTTCTCAACGGTTAATAAGGGACAACATTGAGTTTCAAATTTGTCTTTGTTATTTATGTCTATGTATGGAATATTAATGCATTTTCAAGATATAGTGGAAGAATTTCTTGAAACACTCTTTCTTGTAGCTGCAGAGTATATATCAAATTGTTCTTAGAGTCACACATGTACATGCCATGATATTGAATTAATTATCTATGCTTAGTTTCATGGTCTTTATTCCACTCGATTCATTAATTTAATTCCCAACAAACTAAATTCCTCTTCACATGACAACAATGACTTCACTACTCACTGTTTGTGTTTGTGATTTTTTTTCTTCATTTCCTCCATCTTTCACCCATTAACCACTATGATATATCCTTCATGACTCCATTCCCAATGGATTCTCATTTGACTATATGATATTTTCACTATTTTTATCCCATCTCTCTTCCATTATGTTGGTTGGATAAATCGTTCTTGCGGACAAGACCATTCTCCGTAGTATCAACTGATATCTAGCAACAAGTAGGACAAGCAAATCTACCTTTCTCTAAACATATTGCGATTCATTAATAAAAACTAAGAGGTGTTTTAGACCCTACCTTAATTCCAACGCTAGTTTGTGGTAGCGACGCTCCAACAGCTCCAAAAGAGTTTCCTTTCAAGAACCTACAATCACAAACAAGTACACATCAAAGAACACCTGCATAGCTAATATAATAAATCATGTTCATCATAGTGATCAAGGAGTCTATGAAATAAACCATAAACACAGATTATTGAGAAAAATAAACTTGATTGTATTAACTTTGAAAAAGAAGAACTTTACAACCTTGGTGCCTTGATGTTGTACAAGCTCTTCCCATGGTCCAAACAGGAATATCCTCTACCTTGACAAGCCTCACTCTCTTCCAAATGAGATCAAAAGGTATGTGATCTTTCCTCTCAAAAGCTCAATTA
>APFE031556917.1:9216-30732 GCA_000404065.3 Pinus taeda
TGTGGTCACTTCTAGAGCCTTCTAGAAGAGTGTTTGATGTGTATTGGGCGCCTCCAGATGGTTCATGCATCCCTTGATAGAGGAACTTATCCCATCAAGAGAGGAGCTACCCCATCCAAAAGAGGGAGTATCCCATTGATGTTGGAACTGAATAACTGCCTCTAGAACACTATAAATACAGGCATTGGGCCAAGGGAGGGGAGGTTGAAAGCTGAACATTCCAAAGGGTAGATGCTGCTGGAATTAGGACTTCCATTGTAAGCTTGTGAGGAGAGATTACCATCCTTTCTTGTTTCATTTGGAAGTGAGTGAGCTTGTCAAAGTAGAGGAAAACTCTTGCTGGACTCTGGGAGGAACTTGCACAACACCAAGGCTCAGGTTGTAATGGTTTCTTTTTTGTTTCCTTAATACAAATAAGTCCATTCTTCTCAATGATTTGTTGTTAATGAATTGTTTCATATACTCCTTGGTCTATATGTTGAATATGCTTTGTTTTATGGAATATTCAGGTGTTATGTAATCGTTTGATTGTTAGTGTATGCAGGTTTCAAAGTGAAGGAGGAGCTCATCTGGATCAACGAAGCTAGGCTGCTACAACAAGCGTTGGACCTAAGGTAAGATAAAAAAACACTTGGTTTCTCATAGGATAATGTATATTTAGATAAGGATTGCTCTTGTTTTGTTTGTCACTAGAGAGTCTTAGACTCCTAGGGAGGTTAGTTTTGTCAGCAAAAATAACTCTTTCCGCATGACAAATTGGCGACTCTGCTGGGGAATCCATTGATGTGCTTGATTTTTCTTTTGAGTATTACTTTGATCTGAAAAGAGTCTTGTTTCTTTTGTTTTTTGATTGTTTGACTGTGTTTTTGGGTGGATTAGCTTAGAGTCTAGTTGGATTTTAGTTTTTCTTCATTTTATAGCAGTACGCACCCTCTGCGTTAGACACAGTGCGTACTTGTACGCACTGTATCTTTGTACACAGAGCGTAGGCGCACCTGGTTAAACAGGCTGCCTGCATACCCTATTAAAATTAAGAAAATTCCATTTTTATCCATTTTTCCCCTTTAGATTTTGTTTTTCCTAGTCTTTACTACCCAGATCCACTGGTTGACTGTCAAAAATCTTCACCTGCACTTGTTCCATTAGTGTCGAAAGTTTTAGTGAAATTCATTGAGATTTTAGCCTTAGGGTTTTGATTTTTATATTGTTCCTGTAGTGACTTTGGGTTTAGAAGTTTCGAAGCCTTAGATATCTCTGGTTTTGTCAGTCTTCTTAGGAGTTGGACCAGTCATAAAGTCTACCCGCGTGAGCGACCTACCTTTGTGTTGCCTCTTTGCAAAATTTCGATATAGCTTGCTCATTTAAAGTTGTGAATTTCATTTTCAAAAAGAACAAAAAGAGATTGAGTTTTTGTTTTGATTATTTTGTGATTCTGCATAAACTAGTCCTTGGCCTTATTGTTGCCAAGTAAAACATCCTGGAATCATCTTAGTAGGCTTTTTTTTCTTAGATTTACTTGTTAGTGAAAGATTAGGTAAATTTCCTTTGAATTGCTTTTGAGTGACTTTTCATAGATTTTCATAGATCTTGAAATTGCTTTGATTAGATTAGTTTTATATGCTTTTATTAAATAGGAAAATATCAATGATCTCCTTTGCAAAGTTTGCTTTAGAGTAGCATTTGATGTCTTGAAAAGAGAAATGAATTTTTTCGTGAAGTAAAGAGTGGTCATGTTTTGTGCGCTTTGAAAGATAAAGAGAATTGTTTCTTTGATTGTCTATTAAGAAAGTTGTTTTTATCGAAAGATTGCATTCTCTCAACTCTCTTAATTAGAAAATTCATTGAAAAGAAAAAAATAGTGTAAATCATCTTAGGTGCATCTTTTAGAGAATTGGAGTCGAGTCTATACACCATCAAGTTTCATCTCCATCACCTTTGTCTTAAAGAACAGCCATTAAAATCAACGCTTAAAGTAAAATTAACTTAGAAATTTTTATTTTTCTAGGGCTCTGAAGCACCAATATAGATCAGGCTAGTGTCTTGGAGTAGGTGAGTAATTAACTCTCCAAGACTATAAAACCAAACAAGTAGCTTATCTTGTGATAGGATAAATCCAGCTGTTTCATTTATACTCTGGGAAAGCTCCTCTTAAAGGAGAAGCACGAGCTCGTGTCCGAACCAGTGAGAGGATCAATCCTCCCTCGCTGGGAACGACGCCAGACACGCACGTATTACAAACGGTAAACCTCAGATTATTTTTGAGTTCCTCCATGAGATGAGGAAAATTCTACTGAAATTGGTCCCTAGTGAGCCACTTGCCCTGATGAAGGAGTTGGTCTTCTTTGACAACTTGATATAGTTGGATCCTTTATTTTCGAGTGTTCTTAATCTTTGTGTCCATGATCCGATCAGTTCTGGCTTGTTCCATGTAGTATGGACTTAACTTTGTATGTGTGATATGTTCTACAATGTTTGATATGTCCAACAATGGTGGGAAGTATGGTCGAAGGCGGTCCACATTAAACACTAGGTGTAGGTCGAAGAATGGGGGAATACTGAGCTCAAATTCATTGTCTCCCACAACCTTGGTAATGGTGTAAGGACCATATCAGAGTGGTCTAAGTTTCCTATAGGCTCCAATAAGGCCTTCCTTCTACAAATCAAATGAGACTTTGTGACCCACCTAAAACTTGTGTGGCAGTCGATGTTGATCATGTTGCTACTTGTACTTGGCATTTGATTTCTCCAAAATGTCATGGAACTATGGACGGATGTGTTGGATGTGCTCAATGAAATTTTTTTTCTTATCATCTTTGGACTAGACATGATCAAAATCTACCTGAGTAGCTACAAATGGTATGACCACATCAATGGTACATAGTGGCTGGAATCCCAAGCCCACCTAAAAAGGGTTGTGTCTATTTGAGCTATGGAGAGCCCGATTATAGGTGTGCTATACATAGGGGAGAATCTCATCCCATGTGCATGGGTTCTTTTAGTTGTACATGTGCATAATGTGTACGATGATCATATTGACGACCTTTGTCTGGCCATCAGTTTGGGGATGGAAAGCTATGGACTTCGTGAGCTTGGATTCCAACATCGACCAGAGACTGGACCAAAATATAATGAGGAACCTCCTATCCTGATCTAAGATGATAGATTGTGGGATACAAAAGTGTACCCACACTTGTTCAGAGAAGAGTTTAGTAGTGGCTTTTGTTGTGATATTCTTCTTGCAGGCTACCATAATGACCATCTTCAAGAATCTGTCAATGACCACAAAAAACACAGTCGTTGCCATGTTTAGTAGAAGGAAGGCCCCACATGTAATCCATGGAGATGGATTCCCAAGGTCGACTAGGGATAGGTAGTGGAGTATCAAGGCCTTGCTTCTTGATGGTCAATTTGGAAATGACACAGGTAGTGCAGTATCTTATGTACTTCCCGACATCCTGTCAAAGATTCGACCAATAGAAATACTTCTACAATATTACCACCATTTTCTTGACCCCGAAATGCCCAACGTCTCGACTATAGTGTGCTTCCCAAATCATCTTGACACACTTGCTCGAAGGAACACAAAGGTGTCCTAAGTGGCATAAAAGGGAATCCCGGAGGTGAAAATTTGGGACTTACTAACCGTCCAAGGGCATCTGGTATGTGTGGATGAATTGTAGGTCGCTTTTGTATAGAAGTGGCCAATTGGAAGTCTCATGACCACAAGAGTTTAGCACGACAGTTATCGCCATGATTGGTGGTGGGTTGAGGCAGTCTGCAAAATTTTTGGTGCTTCCCTTCTTGTACTTGATATTCAAATGGAATTTTTGTAGTTATGTGGAGCGCTTTTGATGAGGATCATTCTGCAACTTCCATCATGTCGATATGAACTGTAGGGGTTTGTGGTTTGTGTGGATGATTGTTTCCTTCCCTGAAATGTAATGCTTCCATTGTTGGCAGGCCTGCATAATGGAATACATCTCTTTGTCATAGGTGGGATAATTCTGGATTGTGTCTATAAGTGTCTCACTGTGATATTCCACTGGATACCCCCATTGAGTAAGGATTGTCACAATAGCATAGTCAGAGGCATTTGTATCGATCTCAAATGGTTGTTGCAATTCTAGTAATGTGAGCATTGGTGCAGAGAAGAGACAATGTTTCAAATATGTGAATGCCTCCTATTGAGATTGAAACCAAAACAATTGTTATTTCTCTCCTCCCTTGGTGACTTGACTCAAGGGCCAAGTGATATGAGAGAACACCGACACGATCCTGTGGTAGAAATTGGCAAGACCCAAAAAGCTACGTAGCTCTATCAGAGTGGTAGTGGCTGGCCAATCCCAAATGACTTGGATATTGTTTGGATCCACATGCACCCTCCATTCATCAATAATGTATCCTAGATACTAAACCTAGGTCATGACAAAAGTGAATTTTTCCAAGTTGGCACACAACTTGTGTTACCGCATTGTTTGGAGAACCTATTAGATGTGGTGGAGGTGCTCTTCCCAACTCTAGCTAAAGCTCAGGATGTCATCCAATTATACCACTACAAATGAGTTGGTGAATGGCCTCAAGATGTCATCCATCATCCTCATGAAGGTTGCAGGAGCATTCATCAACCCGAAAGGCATAACCAACCATTTGAAAAAACCTTCCTTGGCTTTGAAGGTAGTCTTCGACACATTAGAGGGTTCGATTGGTACCTGGTGATATCTAAACTTCAATTCGATCTTGCTGAAATATTTTTCCCCCTTCAGTTGGTCCAAAAGGTCATCGATCTGTGGGATCAGGTACCTATTCTAGACAATGATCTTGCTCCACGCCCGATAGGAAATACAAAGTCTCCAAGTCCCATCCTGTTTCTATATCAACATGATCAGGCTCCCACATGATGATGAACTCGGTTGGATGTGACCTTTCTACAACAACTCCTGAATCTTCCTCTTGATTTCGTCATTCTCGAAAGTGGAGTGCCGATAGATTATTCCATTGGGAAATGACACATCTGTGGTCACATTGATGGTTTGATTGACTTGACAGTGTAGAGGCACCCCTGTAGGGGAGGTGAAGATTTCCTCCTACTCCTCCATGACCTTGTCCATCTATTATTTTGGTGCGAAGGGGATCTGTTTGGAGGTCATGGTGTTATGCTTTTAACCTGCAAAAGATACCCAAATACAGAAGATGCAAAGAAAAATACCCAGAACATAGAATAGTGAGAGTCAATAGCAAATATTTTATTATTCAGAAGCAATGTTCACTGGCCTTTTCGAGGGGGAAACCTCCAATAGAGCAGAGCTCGATTCAAAAACAAGACACTTTGCTCCTCGCAGGGAGTCTCTATCCTTTGTATATGACTCATACATGTAATACCATGGATCAATACCATGGTTTTTATTAATACAATCTATCTAATACCAGGCCCCTTTGCAGCTAACTGTGATCTCGTAATAAATAGCGGGTTAACCACTTAAAATTATTAATATGGGTTTTATTGACTCTTTATTATGACGTGATCCCACTACATAAATAAGAGGGTTAGGGTGGGACCCTAAAATGCCCTCCCCCTTAAGAATAGCCTTGTCCTCAAGGCTGAAGCTGTAGAAACTGCTGAAGAATAGTGGCTGGTTCCCAAGTTGCATCTTTCGGAGAGGTGTCTTTCCACTTGACGAGGAATTTGTTAATCACTCAGTCACGTAGGGGTCGTTCTCGTGTGTCCAAGCCCTGTTCAGGTTGGAGCCAGATTGACCCTTCCTCGTCCAATTTAGGTAGACTGGTTTGAATTCTGCAATTGTTCCCAATCACTTTCTTGAGGCATGAGACATGAAAAACTAGATGAATTTTTGTCGTAGGCGGAAAAGCCAACTTGTATGCTACTTCTCCAATGCGCTGAAGTACTTGATATGGTCCGTAGAATTTTGGAGATAGTTTTTGACAACCCTTGTCTTTGAGTGATGTTTGCTTATAGGGTTGCAGCCTCAAAAATACATGATCCCCTTCCTAAAATTGGCGCTCTGAGCAATGCTGGTCTACCTGTTGCTTCATGCGGTTTTGAGCTTGATGATGATTCTCTCAAAGATGGGCGAGCATGGTTGAACAGATTTGTAGTATTTGATCCACTGCTTGTACCTTTGAGCATCCCTTGATATAAGAAGTAGTGGAAGGAGGGAGTTGACCATATATTGCTTCATAGGGAGTCATTTTGGTGGTGGCATGATAGTTGGCGTTATACCACCATTCAGCCAGAGGTAACCACTGAACCCAAAGATGTTGCTTTTCTGAAGTGAAACACCTAAGGTAGGTTTCCAGACATTTGTTGACGGCTTCAGTTTGACCATCTATTTGTGGATGATAGGAAGTGCTGAGTTTTAGATGGGTGCCTTGTAGCCTGAAGAGTTCCTGCCAAAAATTACTAGTGAAGATCGGGTCACGATCAGACACAATAGAAGTGGGCATGCCATGAAATTTTAAGATCTGATCCATGAAATATTGAGCGACCAAATTTGGTGTAAACGGATGGGGTAGGGTGCAAAAATAAGCATACTTCGAGAGTCTGTCCACAACCACCATGATGACTGACTTGTTTCCGGACTTTGGAAGACCTGTAATGAAATCCATAGAAACCTCCATCCATATTGATGCCGGGATGGGCAATGGTTGTAATGTGCCTGGTGCTTTGATGGTCTCCCCTTTGTGGCGTTGACACATCGCATTCTGATACAAAATTAAATATGTCCTTTTTCATGCCTGTCTAAAAAAATTATCTTCTGGTGCAAGCATACGTCTTCTGAAAGCCTGAATGTCCTGCAAGGGGGGATGAGTGCAATTCTTCCAAAATGCGCTTTTGAGGCTGGATGTTGGTGATATTACGACTCTGCCCCTATAGTGAAGAATCTCATTCTGCCACGAGTAGCCCTTGGTGGGATTTGGATCCACCTGCAATTGAGAAATGAGTTGGGAGAGCCTGGGATGTGAAAACCATTCCCTGCGAACCTCTTCAATCCATTCTGGAATGGGAAGCGAAATTGCTAGCAGGGTACTTTCTTCCTCAAATTGGTGAGATAATGCATCTGCTACCCTATTTTCTTGCCCTTTTTTGTAAACGATCTCATAATCATATCCCAGCATTTTGACGAGCCATTTATTTTGTTGTGGGGAGGATAGGCGTTGCTCCAAAAAATATTTAAGACTGTGATGGTCTGTGCGGATTTCGAAATGTCGCCCTAGTAAGTAAGGTCGCCAGGTCTCTACTGCATGTAAGATGGTCATCATTTCCTTCTCATAGGTAGATTGACCCAGATTCTTCCCACTTAGTTGTTGGCTTGTGAAGGCCAAAGGTCGACCTTCCTGCACTAAAACTGCCCCAATACCCGTACCCGAAGCATCACATTTAATGACAAAAGATTTGGTGAAATCCGGTAGCGCTAAGACTAGAGTGGAACACATGGCATTTTTGAGAGCTGTAAATGCCTACTGTGCATCCTCATTCCAGAAGAATGAATTTTTCTTCAGGAGTTTCGTGAGGGGCTTCGCTATGCGACCATAATTGTGGACGAATTTACGATAATAGCCTGTGAGACCCAAAAATCCTCTCAGGCTCTTCAAAGTCTTAGGTTGAGGCCAATCCTACATTGCCTGGATCTTTTTGGGGTCCACCTTGACACCTGCACGCCCCACAATGTGGCCCAAATACTCAACTTCTTCCATGCCAAATGAACACTTGGACATCTTAACAAATAATTGATGCTTGCGGAGCAGTTGCAAAAGTAGATCTACATGTTGAAGTTGTGCAGCCCAAGTGCAACTATAGATGAGGATGTCATCGAAGAAGACAAGAACGAATTTCCTGAGATATGGTTTGAGAAGATGGTTCATAAGGCTCTGAAAAGTAGATGGGGCATTACAAAGACTGAATGACATGACCAAGAACTCATAATGGCCTTCATGAGTTCGGAAAGTAGTCTTTGGAATGTCGACTTCCTTCATTCGAATTTGGTGGTAGCCTGAGCGAAGATCCATCTTAGTGAAGAATTGAGCCCCATTGAGTTCATCTAGCAAATCATCAACCACCGGGATGGGAAATTTATCTTTGACTGTCAACTTATTGAGGGCCTTGAAGTCTGGACACATCCGCCATTCCCCATCTTTCTTGAGTACCATGACCACCGGTGATGAATAAGGACTAATGCTGGGACGTATGACACCTGCTTCCAAAAAATCCTTGATTATTTTTTCTATTTCATTCTTTTGGGTGAACAGATATCTGTAGGGGTGCACATTTGGGGGTTGGGCCCCAGGAACCAAGGTGATGCTATGATCACGTTCCCCTCTTGAGGGTGGAAGCTCATGAGGCTTGTCAGAGACCGGCAGATGGTTATTTAAAATTTGTTGCATCTCTGGATGAGTCGGTAGAGACTTGGTTTTGACTGCCTGGATGGCACTAAATTGAGCTATAACTCCAAGATGTCCCTTTTTTAGCAATTTTTCCATCCTATGCGAGCTGATGATAGAGGGGGCTCCCGCCTGGAGTCCACAGAGGGTATGTGTGGAGTTGTTCTTCTTAAAACTCATATATAACTCCTAGAAATCCAATGTGATTGGCCCAAGAGTGCGAAGCCATTCAGCCCCTAGGACAATGTCGCACCCACCCATGTGTATTGCAAACATGTGGGTCTTCAACTGATACTTGCCCATTTCAGGTTTAACATTTTCACAGCGGCCTTCACATTTCATTGTGCCCCCATCTGCAATTTGGACTTGGAAGTTAGAAACTGCTCGTACAAAACAATGCACTGCTTCCACGAATTTTTGATGGATGAAATTATGTGTACTTCCACTATCAATCAAGACTACTACTGGGCGATGTTTAATAAAACCTCTGATTTTGAGAGTTTGAGGTGAAGAAATCCCTGCCAGAGCATGCAGTGAAATAACTAGTTCGTCAGGGACATTTTCCTTTTGGTTGTCTTCTTCTACCGCCTCAGGTTCCTCAAGTGGTGGATCTTCCTCCGATGAGCTGTAATCAGTGGCATCAATTTGAAAAAATTTGGGCTCCTTGCATTTGTGACCTGGGGAGTATTTTTCATCACAGTAGTAACATAATCCTTGCTTTCTTCTTTCAGCCATTTCTACTGGTGACACCTTTTGAACCTTAAGTGTTTGAGTCATGCTGTGAGCCTGTGTGGGGCGACCCTTGGTGGTGAAATTTGGGCGAGTGGCCAAGCCTGCTAACGCACGTTCCATGTTACGAGCTACCTTGCAAGCCTCAATCCATGTGGCAGGGTGGTGCACTTGGACGTGGGATTTTATGGCCTCTTTAAGACCGCTGATAAAACATTCCGTGTAGAACACATCTGAGAGACCCCTAGTGCGGAAGGCTAAGGCTTCAAAGGCTGTAATATATTCATCCATTGTGCGAGTCTGTCAGAGCTTAGTAAGACAACCCAAAAAAGAAGATTCCTGGTCAAAGCAGTCTGTAAGAGCTTTTTTGAATTTGTCCCAAGTTCTAAAATGTGCATTGCAACGTTGATGCCATTCCCACCATTGCCACCTTTCATTGTCCAAGTACATGCTCCCCACCATAAGCTGAGTCTCATCATCTAGGATGTTGTTCAAATTCAAATACTGATCCATTTGTGCTATCCATGCCATCGGGTGAGAACCATCAAATTTATGCATATCCAACTTTGGAGGTCTCAGACGGGATTGTTGCTTTTGGGAGCCCCAGAGATGAGGAGAATGGCTAGACTCACCCTCACTGTGTCCATTGCCAATATACTCTTCCTCATGGGCTACCTCCTTGCCCTTCGGAATTGCACTGGGGACTAATATTGCTAGATTGTCAAGCTGAGTTTGGATGGATTGCAATATTTGTTCAAGTTTGTCCATCCTCTCATTGGCCATCACTTGAGCTCTAGTTGCTACCATGCACTGACCTGATGCTCTTAAAATTTAGGACTGCCAAAATTCTTTTTCACTAAGAATTGAATGGTACCACCATTCTCAGCTCGTCGTCCTGATTCTGATGGGCTATATCACCAATAAGAACCACGGGAGATCTCATAAAACTCCTAACGAAGTTTTACTCCTTCCTTAGGAATACTGTAGTCGCCGAATCCTCAAAATGTCAATGCTGTCAAAAGTCCTGCAAAAATCATGCTCTGGTATAGGAACCTCACACAACTACTCAGATCAGGTGGATCTGAGAGATATGAATGGTGGATCAGATAGTTCTGAGTGGTGGAACAAATTGTTGCTGCAGATTTGATGGATCTAAGAGATCAGACTGATGTCTGCTACTGCTGCACCCCTTTACGCGAGCGGATCTGGCCGAGATGATGCGTGATCCCAAGATAAAAGGGAGCTATGGTCTTGAGGAGTGTCAGGTGCTACAGATCGCAATATACATAAGGGTCTGAAAGTAGTACTCGGCCCAATGTTTCAGGGCTCTAAATAAGGAGGATCAATCGTACCCTTAGCCGTACAACCTGACTACCCTATCGTACGGGCGAGTAATCTCTCCGAGTGTTGTTCTCGGTGTATTGTAGCAGCAAGACGACCGACGATTTATCTATGGCTAGGTTGCAGAGGAGCTAGGGGGATTTGTTACACAAAAATATCATCACCTTGATTATTTGCAGTCGGTGTAGGTCTATCACCACCTATACCAGCTTCCTAAGCAAGTCTCAAACCTCATCTCTTCAGAACAAGCTTTAGAAATGAGAGAAAGACATCAAAAAAGCAATGTAACTCGGGTTCCGCACTTTCTCTCACTTTTTCCTGCGGGCCCACACCTTTTGTTCAGGATATCTGTGTACTTATACGCTCTGTATGTAAAGGGGAGGGTGCATACCCCTGTGAAAGTCAAAAGGCACAATTTTTATCTTAAAAAACGCATCTTGGGTTAATTCTAGAGTTTTCTAGAAGGATTTGTTACGTGGATTGTTCGCTCCAAGTGGTTCATGCATCCCATAATAGGAGGAACTAATCCCTTGTTGGGAGGAGCTATCGCTTTGAAGGAGGATTCTATCCCTTTGAAGGAGGAGCTGGTAACTGATCTCCATTGCACTATAAATTGAGGCATTGGGTTAGTGACCAGGGAGGTTAGAAGCTGAACTTTTGAGGGTAAATGCTAGTGAAATCAAGACTTCCTATTTGAGATTAAGAGGAGAGATCACATACCTTTTTGGCTTCATTGGGGAGTGAGTGAAGCTTGTCAAAGTAGAGGAGACTTCTTGTTGGACCCTGGGAGGAGCTTGTACAACGTCAAGGCAAAGGTTGTAAGGTTCTTCTCCTTTTGAATTAATACAGTCAAGATCATTTTTCTTAACAAGTATCTCATGTTATTTGTTTCATGGACTCCTTGACTTTCATGTTAAATATGTTTTATAATACTGGTTATTCAATTGCTATTTAATCGTTTGCCTTGTTTGTGTTTGCAGGTTTGCGACAAAGGAACTTACTTGGATCAAAGGAGTGAAGGCATCCCCAAACTTGCGTTGGACATGAGGTAGGCCTTAAAACACATTTGTTTACCATTATTTATAAAGGGAATTTAGAGAAAGATAGTGTCTGGTTGGTTTGTTTGTCATTAGGTCTTCATTAGATTCTAGGAAGGTCTATCTTGTCCGCAAGATCGACTCATTCCGCGTGACAAAATGGCGACTCCCCTAGGGACTTGATTGTTTTCCTCGTTTTTGTTTGACTTGAGAAACTTGCCTTTTTGTTTTTGTTTTTGGCTTGTTGTGTGTGGCTTTGGGTATACTTAGTGGATTTAGCTTTGTTTTTTATTTTTCATTACTTTGGTCGAAGTCTGCAGTCTGCACGTGTATCACAGTGCGTACCCGTACGCACTTTTACTTTGTGCACAGAGCGTACCCGCACCTGGGTAAGCTCTGCACCTGTGTACCCTGCTAAATTTTTGAAAATTTTGACTTTTTCTCTTTCAGTTAGTTTTATTTTGTTTTTTCTAGTGGTTATCCTCTGCCCATACCTGCATGTGACTGGTTGAAATATTTCCTTGGTTTAATTTCATTAGCATTAGGGTTTTAGGTGAAATTCTTAGGAGTTTTTCTTGTTGGGTTTGTTTTTCGATTTGGTTGTGTAGTGGCTTTGAGCTTAGAGGCTATAGCAACTTCAGATCACCTTAGTGTCTACCAGTCTTCTTAAGAGTCTGACCATTTATGAAATATCCCCTTGTTGAGGAATTCGCTTTGAGTTTTCTCTTTACAAAAATTCGAAAGACTTGTGATTGAAAGTTTGGATTTTCATTTTCAAAAGGAAAACAAAATTGGTTTTTCTTGACTTATTTGTGATTCTGGACAAATTGGTCCTTGGTTTGCTTGTAACCAAGTAAACCTCAAAAAGACTTTTTGTGAGCTTTTTACTTCAAATAGGTTTTCTTAGTTTGTAGATCTTAAGTTTGTTTTATTCAGTAGTTTTATTAAAGATTTTCTTTAGTTATAGTTTTAAATGTTTTTAAAAAAGAAATGAAAGGTCTCTTTTGAAAAAGTTTGTTCTTAGTAGCATTTGAGTTTTCGAATGAAAAGAGAAATTCTTGTGGAAATAATTAGTTGTCTCGTTTTTGAGTGCATTGAAACGAATACTCTTCTTTTGATTTGATCGTTAAGAAAGATTTGTGTTTTTCAGTGTTTGCATCTTCCAACTCTTTCCTAGCTAGAACTTCATTGAAGAGAAAAGACTATTAAATCATCTTAAGTGCATTTTTGTAGTGATTTTGAGTCGAGTCTTTACACCATAAGTTTCATCTCCATCACCTTTTGACTTAATCAAAAACCACTAAAAATCACGCTTAAAATAAAATCAATCTAGAAAATTTTTGTTTCTAGGGCTCTGATACACCAACATAGCTTAGGCTAGTATCTTGGAGTAGGGAGTAATTAACTCTCCAAGATAGCAAAACAAACAAGTAGCTTTATCTTGCGGTACGACAAATCCAATTGTTGCATCTATGCTCTGGGAAAGCTCCCCTTAAAGGAGAAGCAAGAGATCGTGTCCGAACCAGTGTGGGAATCAATCCTTCCTCATTGGGAATGACGCCAGATATTCACGTATTGCAAATGGTAAACCTCGGATTAACCATTGTCGAGGAGCCTGGGGTCACTTGTTCGTAAACCTCGGTTTATTTCGAGGAGCCTTCAAGGGGATTGAGCTTGCTACTCTGTCCTTGCGTGCATATCGGATCGTAGACTATTCCCCCAGGTATATTTGTTTCTGTTGGTAACCTTAGTGACCATATTCTCTAGGATTCTTGCTAAGGTGACGGTGGCGGGAAGATCCCACTGTACCTAGAGCAGACGTCGGCTAGACTCACTTGGATTTTCTGGGGGGTTCTCTTCACTTGAGACGGTTAAAGTGGAGAAACTTGGTCCAGTCTATTCATTAAGTAGGTTGTTGGGGTAACTGTTCCAACCACTATTTCTGTATCGAACTCTGCGATATTGGATTTCATCACCAACTAGTGTTTTCGGTCCGGAAAGTTACTGTTTGTGTGTGTTTGATCTCTTAGATTCTTTAGGCATGTGATTCAAATTGTTTGGTTCTTTAGAGACTTTAGGTGGTTTTCATTGAGATTTTACTTTGTTTGCGTGTGAATTAGTTAAAAGTCTTTAACTGTGGCTGAATTACCAAGAAATTCTCGTAGACTTCGGGGCCAATCCCCTGAGTTTGTTAATGTGGCTGATTTACTGAGGACTTCTCGTAGACTTCGGGGTCAACCTCCTGAAGACATACCAAGTCACTTTGAAGGCTTGAGAGTTCTCGTATCTCCAAGTAGCAGTAGAAGTGGGTCACCTGAAGAAGGAGAACCTCCTTTGGTAGAATATTCTGATTCTCAACCGTTAGTAATTTCAGAAATTACTGGTAGCATTGCATCTATTAGTGATATAGGTGAAGAACCTGACGTATCTGAACTCGAATCTAAAGTTGCTCCTACTCCCGTATCAGAGTTTGTTTCTCCGACTCCTAGTGGTCCTAGTTATCCTAAGGTAGAAACTGTAATTACCCAAGATCTTCCTGCTGGACTCATAGCAATCGAAGAGCTTGCTATTGCAGATATCGAAGAAAGCTTTCCTTTTCCAGATAATCGATCTATCTTACAGCTTAGGGAGCGTGAATCGATTTTTTATAGTCCACCTAGGGGCACTGCTTGGTACCGTTCACTGACCAATATTTTGGAAAATCCGGGACTTATTTTTTCACCACCTCACATTTTTTATCACCCTTCACCTAGAGATCATTATCCTGCATTGAATATGTCTAGTCCGTCATCCATGTATTCCCAATCTCCGGAAGCCTATTTGTACGGAAGTCCTTCTGTTCCCACTGGGTATCAATCCATTTCTGGTACTTTTTCAGGAGCATCTCCTCGTCCTATCGAACAAAAGTTGTTAACTGGAAGTAGTGGTACTAAACCGTTGAGTGCAGAAGAAATTCTGATGATGTCAGGTCAACCTCAAGGTGGCCAGTTACCGCCTGGTGGGCAACCTCAAGGTACTCAGTATGTGCCTGTGGGGCAACCTCAGGGTACCCAGTATATGCCTGGGGGGCAACCTCAAGGTACTCAGTTTGTGCCTGGGGCAAAAACCTCAAGGACAGTACATACCTACGGGACAGTACATTCCTCAAGGTCAACCCTAGACTCAATATGTACCCCAAGGTCAACCTCAGTACCAATATGTACCCCAAGGTCAACCTCAGTATCAATATGCACCCCAAAATCAACCTTAATATCAGTATGTACCTCAAGGTCAACCCCAGTATCAGTACGTGCCTCAGGGTTATCAACCCCAAGGTTAGTACCCATCTCAAGGTTACCAACTGCCTTCTGGTCAATCATATTATCAACCCTACCCTCAACTCGGTTATGGTCCTTAGTATCCTCAAGGTCCATACCTCGGAACGAATTTGGTGTGGGATCCATCTCAAAATCAACAGGTCTTGCAACCGAATGTGCAGTCGTCATCTCAACTTGGACAACCTATGGTCGCTGGTCCATCTCAGCAACCCGTCCAGTCTACTGCTCAAACTTCTGCACCTTCTGTAGTTTCTTTGTTTGGGCCTAGTACACCTCATACTCTGCCTCAAACGTCTGCTGCAACTACTGCAACATCTTCTCCATCTACCCCACCTTCTTCTGGAGTATCAGTAGCTCCAGTTTCTACTGTTCCTGTGTCTACTCCTCAGACCTCTTTACCTTAGTCTGGATCTATGGTCCAGACTTTGGTCCAGATGCTTGTAGGAAGTACGGTTGTTACTTCTCAACCTCAATTTAATCAACCTATGTACCAAGGACAGTATCAACCTCAATATGGTCCTGTTGTGCAGCAACCAACCTATCAGTATCAACCGTACCCTGGGTATACATATCAACAACCTCAGCAACCCCAGTATGGTCCGATTAATCCTAGTTTTCCAGGAGGACAAAATATCCTGAATGCAATTCCCATTCCTAGTTATCCTGGATATCCTCCTCCTGGGGCTGGTTTGCAGACCCCAAGTTTCAGAGACCCTAATCGTCAGTTACCATTCATTGCAACTTTGGACTTACCTGACTTGACGCGCCTTACGAACGATCTAATAAATTATCTTTCGTATTGGCCGCCAATGCCGCATAAGTTTCCCAGTGATATTCCGAAATTCGAAGGTAAACCTGGAGAGGACCCGTCGAACCATGTGATGACTTATCATCTCTGGTGTGCATCTAACTCAATTTCTAATGATTCTATTCATTTACATTTGTTTCAATGCACTCTAATTGGTCTTGTGGCCAAATGGTATATTGAATTACCGCGGGCCACTTTTTATGATTTTAGTCAGTTAGCTACCTCGTTTTTAACTCATTTTCAGTTGCCAGTCAGATATGACAATGGCACGAAGCTATTAACTTCGTTGAAGAAATCGACGTCCACTTACATCTCCGATCATATCCATGAATGGAGACGTCGACGGCGTTTAGTGAAGGTTTATATCCCGGATCAAATCTTAGCTGAGTGGTTTGTAAAATCCTTGTTGCCTAAGATCACTAAAGATGTAGCTAAAGCCGGAGTAGTTACCGAAGAGCAAGTCATCGCTCAAGCGCAGTACCTTGACTTAGTTTACACTCAGTCGGGTATGTTACACGAGAAGATCCCCAACCTACCTAATCAAAATCAAATCGCTGCTTCTCCTTCAGGGTCTCATGCTGTTGATGGTATGATTAGCATGGTAAATACTAAAAGTAAGAAGAAATATTCTAAGAATTCTTCTCCTATAATAGCCTTGCCAGATTCCCCGACAGGAAAGTCTTCCACGGAACTTTCTGCCGATATTCACATTGTATAATCTTCTACAGCTAAACCAAAAAACGGTGGTAAGAAGAAAGGGAAGAAGAAGAATAAAGAGAAAAATCCAAAAGAGAAACCTAAAAAAGAGGAACCCTTTGAGGAAAAGCACAAACCTCGTTATCCGTGTCTCATTTGTGATGAAGACCATTATACGAGAGACTGCCCTCATCGGGCGGAGGTTGCAAAGATCGTCAAAGGTTCCCAAACTCCTGTTGTCTTGAAGGATCCTTTTCCAGCTCAAGATAGTAAGATGATCGGTTCATCCTCCAGTGCCAATGAAGAGCCCATATTGATGATGTCTCATGTAAGGATTGCGACTCGATCGCAAGATTATGGCAGTAAAAGTCCTGTTGATGGAAAGGAATCAGAATCTTCTCATTCAAATCCATCAACCTCAGCTCCCGGTTCCGATCCACTACAGATCGAGAAAGCTAACCCGGACTTAGTAATCAAACCGCCCACCAAGGGTGCATTTCGAAAGTCTACTTTCAATCCACATGTGAGAGCAGCTCAGAATTACAACATTGTTGAGGATTTAGCTGTTTCACCCTCAGCAATGTCGGCTTTGGAAGTGCTGCAATCATGTCTAGCACAGCGCAAATTACTTTTGTTGACTATAGGAGCTGTTGACACTCAGGACCCGAACCTAATAATCTTCGATCTAGAAAATAGTGCACCGCGTCTCCCCCATCAAATGGCTGTCCAGATTCCAGTGATAGTCAAAAACAGACCTGTTCATAGGACTGTGATTGATGAGGGAGCTTCCACGTGCATTATGTCGATACAGTGTTGGAGATCGCTTGGTTCTCCTTTGCTCAATCAATCCCCGACAATTCTTAAGGCCTTTGATGGCCGTGGGTTTCATCCGTTCGGCATTTTACAGGATCTACCTATGGGGGTTGAGGGAAAAAAAGTTAATCTAGATGTGGACGTGGTTGATGCCCCTCTAGATTACAACCTTCTCTTGGGTCGTAGTTGGTCCTACGCTATGACAGTTGTTGTCTCATCGGTCTTTCAGCTTATCAAGTTCCCTCATAATGGAAAGATCGTAACTATAGACCAGTTGTCATACTTTTCATTCGACCCAGCCTCTGCTGAGAGTATTCAGCACGTCGGCAAAGCGACGATCCCTTACAAGGATGTTGGTGTAGGGTTAGTTAAAGATTCTGGTTTACTGGGCACTTTTCCTTTCCCTCCTATCAACGCATCGTCTTCTACTGCAACAATTCATATGATTTCATCAGGAACCATCGTTAATGATGATTCTTGGATCATCCCTTTTGAAACTGAGGTAGATTCATTTGGTACTCTTATGCCTTTGATTCCATATGAATTTGCATATCAGACCGTGCAGTCGTTTTCCGACCCAATATCAACTGAAATCGACTTTATGAACGAAGTCCATGAGAGTCGTTTTCAACATCAACCTCGAAATTAAAAATGTTTTCCGAACTTTCTCAATCAGATGAGAAAATCCGTGAAATGCTATGTGTCGATCAGTTACCATGGGAAGATCTACATCACAGATCTTCGTTTTTACCCGAGAGCGATCGTTTTGAAAACGATTTTCATCAATCTTTACAACTGAGTATGTTAAGGACACTCATAATCCAAAGAAACATCCTGATTCTGAGTTAAATTTGGGCAATATTTCTAAAACTATTCCCCTTGACATTTCGGTTAAGCCTGGAATTATTGAAAACGTTCATATAGGTGCCTCTTGTACGAACGATGAAATCAAAACATACAAGGCCCTATTTCAAGAATTTCAGCGACGTGTTTGCCTGGTCCTATGAGGAAATGCCAGGAATCGATCCAGCAATTGTAATTCATGAAATTAAAACCTACCCGGACGCTAAACCCGTTCGGCAATGCTTGCGTCAGATTCACCCAAGAAAAGCTGCTGCGATTAAAGCAGAAGTTAAAAAATTGTTGAAAGCAGGTTTCATTTATCCGATCCCGTTAACGGCTTGGGTATCGAATATTGTTCCTGTGAACAAAAAGCAAGGGACAATAAGAGTCTGTATCGACTATAGGGATATTAATCGAGCATGTCCAAAAGACAATTAACCTACACCCTATATCGATCAAATTATTGATGATTGTGCCGGTAGTGAAATTTTCTCCTTTATGGATGGCTTTTCAGGTTACAATCAAATTAATATTCTGCCTGCCGATCAACCAAAAACGGCATTCATTTGTCCATGGGGAACATTTGCTTATTGCAAATTACATTTTGGCCTTAAGAACGTCAGCGCAACTTTTCAACGGGCTATGTCTTACGCTTTTCATGATATAAAACACATTGTGCAACCTTATCTTGATGACTTGCCTACTCATTCCTTACATAGAGCTGATCACCTTATCCATTTACGAGCAATCTTCATGAGGTGTAGGCATTATCGAATTCGGTTGAATCCCCACAAGTGCGTGTTTTACATTGAAACGGGTCGATTACTGGGATTTGTAGTTTCGAAAGCCGGCATTCATGTCGATCCTTCGAAGGTCGAAGCTATCATCAAATTACCTCCTCCTTCAAGTCTTCGCCAACTCCAAAGTTTGCAAGGGAAAGCAAACTTTTTACATCGATTTATACCTAACTACGCCTAGATTACAAAGGGTTTTGCCCGGTTGTTGAAAAAAAATGCTTCATTCTTTTGGGATGAGATAGCTAAGAAATCTTTCGATGCATTAAAACATGCGTTGACCCATGCACCGCTGTTACATCCTCCCAACTACAACCAGGACTACTACTTGTATCTCGCCGCTTCCTATTCCATCATTGGAATGGTATTAGTTCAGGAAGATGAATTCGATACAAAACATGTGATATATTACCTTAGTCACACGTTGAATCCAACTGAGCTAAAATATTCACATATGGAGAAATTGGCATTGGCAGCTGTTCAAGTTGTCCAACGTTTTCGTCATTACATTTTATTACGCAAAACTACGGTCATTTCTGATTGCAACCCCATGATCTATATTTTGACCAAACAATTGTTGGGGACAAGTACTCCAAATGGATTGTCATCTTGCAGGAGTTTGATTTGGAATTTGAAAAGTCCAAGTCAAAGAAATCTTTAGTTTTTGCGGAACCTATGTGTGACTTCCCTCCTCTTGATTCAGAAACTGTGGCGAAGGAGCCCATTGCGGACGAATCCTTGTTTCTGATCATTACTTTAGATCCGTGGTATGGAGATATCATCACTTATCTCCAAACCCAAACCTTTCGGCCTGATCTTTCATGATCTGACCGTCGGAAAATCCGATTCCAATCCTAGCAGTTCAAAATTATTGGAGATACTCTTTATCGCCTGGGGGCAGACTCTATTTTTCGACGTTGTTTGACTCATGAGGAAGCCGAAAGGGTCTTAAATGACTATCACTCTGGAGCGTGTGGTGGTCATATGTCTGGGTATGTCACTGCCCAAAAGATATTGCGCGCTGGCTATTTCTGGCCGTCTTTGTTTAAAGATTGTATTACTGCGGTCTGAAAATTCCACAATTGTCAAATTTTTGATCGAAAGATGCGCGCTCCACCTGCTCCTCTTCACCCTATAATTTTTGTTGGTCCTTTTGCCAAATGGGGTATCAATTATATTACATGTAACCCTCACTCAGTTGGGGGGCATGCATATATTATCCTTGCGGTAAACTATTTTACTAAGTGGGCCGAGGCGATGCCTACATTTGAGGCAGACGGAAAAACAGCTGCAATTTTCATATTCAATCATATAATTGCTAGGTTTGGTGTTCCACAAGCAATTATCACTGACCATGGGCTTCATTTTAGAAATGTTATGATGACAGAACTTACAGACCAACTTGGCTTGCGTCACGACAGTTCAAATCCTTATTATCCACAAGCTAATGGTCTGGTTGAAGCCATCAACAAAGTCTTAGTCATCATGATCCGACAAATCATTGGGATTCATCGGTTGAACTGGCACAACATGTTATTTTCAGCGCTGTGGGCATACCGAACCTCAGTCAAAACATCAACAGGGTTCACTCCTTTCCAACTAGTTTAAGGTTTGGAAGATGTGTTACCTATTGAGTGCGAAATCCCGTCATTGCAAATGGCCATCAAATTACTTCCAGCTACTTTCGAAGAGGAAAGACATTTATTATACTTAGCTCAGCTAGATGAGAATTGCCGCGATGCTGCATTAGCGATCAAATCTCATGCCAAACGTATTAAGGCTCAGTATGATCGAAATGTAACCCCTCGAAATTTTTTTGGAAGGAGATTTAGTCCTTTTGTACGATCAAGCAAATGATAAATTAGGCACTGGAAAGTTTGTGCCTATGTGGCATGGTCCTTTCGTTGTCAAGCAAAAGCTAGCGAAAGGGTCCTATGAATTGGTAGACTTTGACGGGGTCTCTTTAGGTAAACCCAGAAATGGTCTTTACCTGAAGAGATATTATGCTTAAAGCGAGTCTGGAGATTTTTTAGTTAACATAATTTTTCTTCTAGCTGGTGTGTTTTAGATTAAAAGTGTGCTTAGCTTAGAGATTGAGTTTTCCATCGTTATTCCTCCTTATCTTGGTTTTACGTTTGATGTCGCAGATGTCGATGCCTCTTCAAACATATATTGGTTTCACTGATGGCGCTTGTCGTAGTACACGAAATATTTCTTCCGCAGCTTGGGTTATCTATTCACCCTCTGACGAGTTGGTATCTATGCATGGGGTAAACCTCAGTCAAACAACAAACAACATTGAAGAGTATAGTGCAGTGGTGGAGTTATTATCTGAATCTATTTCATTTGGGATTCAGAGTTTGATAGTGAGGTTAGATTCTGAGCTCATTATATTACAACTTAATAGAGTATATGCCATTAGAAATCCAGTTTTATTAAGATTATTTTTTAGAGTGCGTCTCTTGGAACGTGAATTTGACTATATTGAATATTAGCATATTCCAAGATCTTTTAATACATTAGCAGATGCAATTGCTTCTCAAATGTTAAGTAGACATGCGCGATAATCATACAAGTAAATTTAAAAACATTCCATAACATGTTTAACAAGACAAGCCAGTAATAACGATATCATATTTATATAGGAGTGTGTCAAAAAATACATTGTCCTCGATCATAGGTCGAAAAACACCTTATGATCGGAAAAAATGATAGGTACAAAAAAGAAAAATGTCACATGT
>APFE031556926.1:0-21795 GCA_000404065.3 Pinus taeda
ATAGATGTGCAACACATTCCCCTCAGTAATCTCATTTCATTTATGTTTTTCTTTCTCTGAAATAATATTAATGAAGTTGTTGGTTTCTTGTTGATTCATGGATTTATCTAGGCTGCTTAATAAGAGAGCATTACCTATGCATATCTCAGATTTATTTGTGTTATTCACTAGAACTCAGTACTTGTAGAGACTACATATTTACTTGTGTATTTTATTAGCCTGCAATAGCTATGGTAGCTCATATTTACTTTGGTTTTTAAGGAGAGAATGATACCCATGTATATTTAGCATGAACCCTTAATCAACACTCCTATATTTCTACCATTTCACCTCCTTCCTCTTCCATATTTCTGTTGGGACATTATCTCTAAGGATTCTGCTTGTTTACATCCCGATTTGTATATGCCCCTCCTCCTTCTCCTCCTTTCCACGACCATTCCAACTTCATTTTTAAGTTGTATCATTGTTGTGTGCCGGCCACCAAGAGAAGACATTTCTCTTTGAAGATTGCCTTGATATACTGCCTCATTTGGATCCATTTATTGGCTTAGGTCTACCTTAATGAAGGCTTATCAAACCAAGCCCCTCCTATTACCTTTTTACGTGACAATTGGAGTGATGCAAACCCCTCACATATAACCTTTCATGCACTGCTCTATTTCATATGTCCTAGGAACTAGTTTAAAATCAACCGAAATGTTGTCTCTAGGAGGCTTTCTATCTCCCCTACAACACTTGTGCCACAGGGTGCTAGATTTAGCTACAACATATTTCTGGCATTGTTGTCGGGGAACGGATTAGAATATTTTTCCCTGGGTATGATAAAGTTTTACATTTCCCCTCTTAGGTGAGCAAGGGAAGTGTTGGTTGAAGATCTATCACCTTCGTGACTCCACTGTCAAATTTATGGTAAACATCCTGTGACTCCACTTTCCCTATCTGTATTTGATCATCCTAGCTTTCAAGCATCCCCATAATCACTCAGATGCTACAACATCCCAAAACACTCCCTACTTTTGAAGTTGAAATCAATCACATATGGAGGTTTTCAAGATTTTCCTTCTTGCATTCCTAGCCAACCAACCTACCCCACTAGATTTATCTTCTATTGATAGTTATCCCAATCATGTCCCTCCATGTCATGAGTGGAATTCCTATTTTCCTAGATTCCATGGGAACACAAAGAGAAGTCCTGACCAACACCTTAAATACTTTCACAAATGCATGGAGAAATAAGGTATTTTTGTTGAAAATGTACAAATGAAGTTGTTCAAGTGATCTTTAGAAGAGGATGCTAGAGTTTGGTTTAAAACGATACATCGTGGTAGCATATCTTCTTTGAAATGTTTTCATACAACATTCTATCAATATTTCAAAATATTTTATTCATCAAATGCTCTATTTGAAGATTGTTTCACACTTTTTAGTGATGAAGATATTCCCCAGGTAAATAACCCTACTAAAGATGTATGTGAGATCTCATTCCAAGAAGATATATACTCACATCAAGAAGCATCTCCCTGTGAGAAAGAAAGAGAACAAGGAAACACAATTGAGCTGCCAATAAAATCTCAGAGGGATTATTCAGTTGAGTTTGATGTTTCTCCTTCTTATGATGAATATAACTCTAATTGAGAGTCAAGTGAGGTAGAGTTACCATACTCTTAGTATGGAAAATTGATCAAGAAGAAGAGGCCCATCAGGAGTTCAACAAAGAGACTCCAGTCCATGATGCATATCTTTCACATGGACAGAAGGATCAAGGATCTCCTCCAATCTATGATTCATATGATTCAGAGGAGGAGGAAATGTTCATGAAGGTGTAGAAGGAGATGTTTACCAGTAAGTGTGAAGAGAGCTTCCGACATCAAGTTTTTCAAGAATAGCACAAAGTTTAACTGCTGTAGAAATATTTCTACCAAGAATTCACAATATACCCTCCAATCTATGACTCTTAAAGTTCTGATAGCAAAGACTCTATTGTAGATTTCCAAGACAGTTGTCCCATTGAAAAATGGGCAGTAAAAGATCAACAACCAGTTTTTCTTGAAAAGGGTGAAGATGAGAAGCTGAAAGGTGTTTCTGGCTGCCCTCATTATGAGGATATTGGTCAGCAGACCACTTATGAAATTAAGGGAGCTGAAAACTTTCCTTACCTATTCCATGACCCTATGGGTGAGTACATGAGCCTATTCTTAAGCCAGCAATAGAGGTTGTTTCAGCGACATGTATCAAATTCTTCATTTGCTGATTTTTCATGGTGCATGCTTATTTGTATCTTTCTTTTTCATCAGTATGAAGGCATATGCTCCAATACTCTAACCTTGGCCTGGCTCCATTCGAGGGTTGAGCATACTTAGCTAAATTAAGCTATGTGCATAAGTATGAATGTACATAAATAGGCTCACTAGATGAGCATTTACTTTTCACTTGTTAGAATTTTTATTTCTGCATTTTAGATTTAGGAGGAAAGTCCCATGGAGATTTTGCTGATTACAAATATTCATTTATTACTGAATCCATGCCCAATGGTGAAGGATACTAGTCTACAGGTTCTCAGCACCTTGCCAGTAAGGCACTTACCCGAGTAGGAGCCATTGTTTCCACTCACTACTTTATCAGTCATCAGTTGCTTCAAATGCCTAATAGAGGTGAAGTTTTTTGCTAATGATTGAGCAAAAAAATCTATCAGTGCTTAATTAGACCCTCTCCATTGCCTAGTTCTCGAAAAGAGATTTCTAACGGTATATGGAAGTCAAAAAATGGACTCGTGGAGCTAAAGTTAAAGAATTTTGAAGATTAGCGTTAGAAATCCCAGCAAGCAAAGGAAAAAACACCAAATGGTAAAGGAAAATTGCAATCCCGTATCCCATAAGTCCCACAATACCACAATCCTGTAATCTCGCAGACCCGCATCCTGCACTCCCGCAGTCCCACACATCGCAATATCGCATATCAACAACCCCGCAATCCTACGTATAGGCTTATTGACGATCAGCGAGGGGAAATCCCGCATCTCGTAATCTCGCGTTATCGGCATATTGATGGATCAAACTGCTGCCACTCTAAAAACCTTTACAGGGGTGAGATTATGCAATGTAGTGTAACATCTTCGGGGAGGCCAAAAAGTGTTAACAAAGGGATTGTGGAACAAAACGAAGGCAGGGCCACCCCTTTATCTCTCCTCCACGTGGAATGGGTGCACCCGCATATCGGCAAAGTCCTGGATACCAGTGATCGGCGGGGTTTTCATTCCAAGACCATGCAGGGGTTGATTCTGCGATAGAGTGTAAAAGTTTCAGGAAATGCCGAAATTCATTAACAAAGGAAATGCATGTGAAAATAGGGTCAGCTAGGCCTTTTTATCTCTCCCCCAAGGGGCCACATGGCAGCATATGATTGGTCCTCAAAGATGACATGGAAGCTGATGCAATGAATGACGTGGTAGTACAAAGAACATGTGGTAGTACATATGTTGATGCGGCAGATGACACATGCCACTTAGTTTCAACATTTTCAAGGATCCTATGGGGCCATTTTTGGGTGACACATTCCACCTCTCACAGGGTAACATGTGGTAGCAATGACATCACCCCATATATTGGTGATCAATGATCGTGCGATGTTAATTCATTTCCCTCGCCAATACTCCTCCCCAACCACGAATGCAATAAGGAAAAAGCCCCCGAATGTGATGTTTCATAGGTTTTATTTGATAAATATTTTGCATTTTGATTTTAGCCGACGCGATAAAAAGGTGCCACTAAAGGCGTTTCAAGTGATAAAGGAAGAGGCCCCCAGACAACAGTTGAGAGGCTAAGCGCCCAAAGGGCTAAGCGCTTGATCACAATCTATGGTTAGGTTATATGAATAAGCAGAAAGGGGCTTAAGAAAAAGGGGGCCCAAGGGGAAATCAGAGTTCACCTGTGTCGTATAATTTTAGCGCTAAAGTCCCGCACTCAACCGACTGATTATTACATCATAAAATGCATCTCCAGGTGTATTAAAGTGTCGAAAAGGACTACGCAGAACTTTAAAGTATGAATGGGTTGACAGTTGGGGTGTTTAATGGAGGGATGACACATTCAAACCAGGTGTGGTCGCATTCATGATAAAACTATTATGCAATAAATTGTCGAAGGCATTTAAGGGAGAATAGGCAGTAAACAGGCCAAGCAGCCTGGGAAGCACACTGTGAAAGAGACAGGGCCAGATCTGACACTTTCACTGGAATGACAGAGGACCTCTTCCTCCATCCTCCTCTTGTTTCTTATGATTTTATGTAGTTTCTTATTTCCAAGAAAGGGAGTAGATCACGATTGTAATCTTTGGGAAACAATGCCTTACACTGGCCAAGACAGCTACTCTAGCAGATAGTTGGAGCTCTAGCTTAAATATTTTGCAAACTGTAAATTCCAACTCCCCTCTTCTTATAAAGGGGGGAGAAAGACTTTAACAAAGGTTGGTTGGTTCAAGAATTTCTCATCCACTGGGTCTAAATTCTGAGATGCCACTTTGGTTCTATTTTATGTTTCATGAGGGACTTAAATAATGTTGTGCTAAATGTATGGACTGGTTATTTGGACCCTTAATACCAATGAAACTCCTTGTTGATTCTAAACATGATAGATGTGCAGCATGTTCCCCTCGGTAATCTAATTTCATTTTTGTTTTTCTTTCCTTCAAATAGTATTAATGAAGTTGTTGGTTTCTTGTTGATTCATGGATTTATCTAGGCTACTTAATAAGAGAAGAATAGTTGTGCATATCTCATATTTATTTGTGTTATTTACTAGCACAGTACCTATTGAAACTACATATTTACTTGTGTATTTGATTAGCCTACAATACCTATGGTAGCTCATATTTACTTTGGTTGTTAAGTAGAGAATCATACCCATTAGCCTGAACCCTTAATCAACACTCCTCTAATTCTACCATTTCACCTCCTTCCTCTTCCATATTCTTGATGGGACATTATTGTTAAGGATCCTACTTGTTTATAGCCCTATGCATATATTCATATCCTCCTTCTCCTCCGTTCCTCCACTATTCCAACTTTAGTTTTAAGTTGTCTCATCATTGTGTGTTGGACACCAACAAAAGCCATTTACCTTTGAAGATCACCCAGATATACCCCCTCATTTGGATCCATGTATTGGCTTGAGTCTACCTTAATGAAGGCCTATTGAACGAAGCCCCTCCTATTACCTTTTACGTGACAATTGGAGTGTTGCAAACACATCACATATAACCTTTCATGCACTCCTCTATTTAAGATGTCCTAGGCACTGGTCTACAATCAACCCAGAGGTTGTCTCTAGGAGGCTTTCTATATCCCCTGCAACACTTGTGCCACACACTGCTAGATTTAGCAACAACATTACTTTGAGGTATGGAAAGTGTCTGAGAAAGTATAAATGTGGAGGTTGAGGAGAGATTCTTGATGTTTCCATTTGGTATTTTCGAAGGGTTCGTAGAAATGTTTCTTTTATATTAGTTTTTAATGAAATATCTCTATCTTTCACCGTGCCAAGCGATTTCCCTTATGAGCAAGGTGTGTCTCTTTAGGTGAGCTTACTCTTTTAATTTTTTACTTTTACTAGTGGTAATTTTGGCCACAGTTATTCTCCCTAGTACACATGATAATTATCCTCTTCAATGCAATGGTAGTAATTACTAAATAATAGTGATCACATGGAACTTGTAGCATATCAGGACGAAGCTTATAATCGATATCATAGTTATGGTGCCATATGAGTCCAACTGTTACGAGCTTAGAGTTATGATGATTACAATAAATCCATAATATTTGGTTTAAATAGATTGGGGCCAAAAATAATCAAATGGATGTATGAATGATCTGTAGCAACTAAAACGAAGACTAATGACTTCTTATATGCACAACATGTAATACATCTAATATTTGCATTCACAATATAGATGTGGTTTATTAATGCATAGGATTTTGCATAAATAACCATGATTTTATAACTTCAATGCATTTATTTAATGCATTTTAAATATGGATAGATAGGCCTACTTATATAATGGTATGCATTTGTATGATATATTTGAAACATAGGAAAAAGGGATAATTGTGTTTTATATTATTTTCATATGTTATTACATGGGTAATAAAAGCAATAGACATAGTTCAGGTTTGTAAATATGGTTTTGTGGTTTGATACTCATGGTTTTGCAGCAAGAGGAGTAATACTAAGGTTTTATGAATTTATCGCAATGGTTTTGCATTTGTTAAATACAATAATAGTATGTTTTGCAATATTAATTATGGTGTTGCATGTGAGAAATGCAATAATAGTTATGGTTCTTCATTTTATAATGCATTTATAAATAAAAATGTTAGTTGTGGCTATGGATTTTACTTTTTATTCATGCATGTGCAAGAAAGTGTTTTCATGCAAAGATATAAAAACCGTAGAAGTTATTAGTAATTATGACATTAAAATGATAGCGAGTATTGATTAAATCCTTGAGATAGAGGGATATCAATTCTCTTGCTTTATGTTTAGATCAAAAATCTGTAATCTTTTGGGCTTTGATAATTTGATATTTCAAGTATTCATGATGATAGAGTTTCGCCGACGAAAGTGGTTGCATGGATGAAATCATGACTTACTAGGGATTAATGATGATTTTTAAAGTAATCCCTTTTGCAACAATTGAACAATGGTTTATGACTAACACTATTGTAGGAGGAGATCATTATCTATAATTATTATTACATGTAGAGTGATAAAATTTCGGATGCGATTTTACAATAGGAAACTTTGTTTACTGAGATATATTGCTAACTTGTGATGAATTGAAAATGATGATGCAATATGGGAAAGAAGCTCAGTGCAGTAAATAGTCATGTCACAAGGATATTGTACTCTAAGAACTATTGGGTAATGTGTTTTAGAAACATGAATACATGTCTAACATATGGCCCTATAGGTAATAATATTTGAATGGAAGTATATGTTTATTTTGTAAAATATCAACGATCGACAAGAGATGTACTCCCTTGTTTCCATCGAGAGAGGGACAAACTCCCTCATGAAACATTTTTAATAAAGAAAAACATTTGTATGTTTTTCCCTTATGGGTTGCCAAGGTAATATCAATCTTAATTTATGTGGTTGCCTAATCTATTATCTTAATGATATTGTCACCTTGAATAATGTTGGAAAATATATCATTTCTCATGGTTTTTATAAGCCTTTATTAATTTAACAATGTTAATGATGCAAATTTGTAGTAGAATACATTATGTTAACAAATTGCACAAAAAAATATTCCTTTACACAAATAGATATTCCCTTTTTTGTTGTTACCTCACTTAATGATTGTGACTATATCATTTGATGATCAATTAAAGAGTATGTGATAAGCCATTTGTGGGATTCTACATGCTATTAAAACTTGTAAAAAATTTTAAATTTGTGTATTTTGTGTGAGGTATACTGAGGGATGTTACAAGTGATATCATAACACAGGTTACAACATTAGAACCTCTTGGGTTACATAAGAATGACAAGGATTAGGGCTTTAGTGCGATTGGGTGAACCTTAAGTATGATACTAATGATATTACATTGCAATGTATGCATTATAATACAATTAATAAGAAATGCATAATAGTGCTAATGAATATTTTGAAGAATAATAGTGCAAATGGCATTTAGTCCTTATGTTGATAAAAGACGGTTAGAAATTATGTCGCATTTGATTAAATTAGGGATAATCTTGAACACTCATAGTAAATGGTGATAGTGTGGAATAGTTTTGAGTACCAGTCCTTGTATCCGTACTCTTACAATAATGTTTAATGATGCGTTAAATGTTTGGAATTGTAATGCATTGGTTAAAATTTTTTTAAATGAATGAATGCACACATTGTTTTGTCAATAATGAAAACAATGTGATTGTAAAAGAGTGTAGGAAGGCACAAGTTGTCCTTGATGTTGTCGATAGAATGCTAGATTATTTAAAAGGAATTAACTAACACTCTTGAATGTTAAGAATAAGAAATAAGACAATGAGTCATATGCCAAGTCTTGTTAAGTGCTCATTAATAAATTATAAGGATGCTTAGTATGATCGTAATGGATAACAATTGATTGTATCATGTCATGAAATTATTTTGAATGTCAGTTAAATTTACGATATTTTGGTGGCATAATCTATTCAATATATTTCACGATCCCTTAGTGAATTATAGTTTCATGGCATGATTATTGGTAATTGCAATACTAACATATTGTATATGAAATAGATGAGAAATTATTGGACTTAAATCTGAAGGTATATTGCAATGCGTTTATTGAAGTATGCATAATTGTATTTTTGTTTAATATTATTTCTAAAGTTGCAAATAATTTGATAGTGGTAGTTCATGCTCACATTTAATGGTGGAAATATCTTGCTCCAATTTGGGTCTCTTATTTTGAATTAAAAATTTTCCTCTAAACCACTATCAATATTTGCTATCAATGCTCAGTTACAAATTAGTATCATTATATGATTGAAGTTATGTATAAGTAATTATAGGCTTTTATGCATATTAAAATAGTAAGGAAGAAATATTAATTTATATGGAAGTACATACCTATTTAACCATGCATGAGCATGACTGTAAATTCTTGAATGATATAAATAAATTAGATCATGATAACAACAGTTCCTTATAAAAGTTACTAATTTAATAGAATTTCATTGTTTGATAATAAGAATGCATTATTTGAAAAGGAGAATTATGACTTTGTCATTTGAATATGTAGTGCTTAGATTCACTTAATATTTTCCTTGAAATTACAGGGACAACTATGATTCTGTAACATTACTAGAAAATGTATAAATTCCATATCACTAGTCATGAAGCACATGCATATACATACTTTTCCATAAAAAGAACAGATAGGAAAAGGGTTGTGGTTGATGAGCCCCAGTCTTACAACAGGAATGTTCCAACTCCCTAGGATACCAACTTAAATTATCAACCTGTGGCTCGTATAACCTTTAGAGGTGTTGACACTATATATGCAACATCCATTGTGTCCTTCCTTAGTTGATCTAATACAATGAAGTGAATATTATGAAAGCAAATCCTAAACTAATTGCAGAAATGGAATTGTTATTCTATTTGCAAGAAATGGAAATATTGCTTGCTCAAATGTAAATTATAACCCTATTTGTAGAAATGCAAGGGCTATAATACTTGCATAAATGTAAATATTAAGCTACTTGCGGAATGGAAATGTTGCGTTGGAAGGAAACCTAGTCCATGGAATGGAAATAATAGCTCTTAAAATAGAAACCGTAACTTAAGAATAAAGAAAGCAAACTAATCTTACTTGCATGAAGGAAATATCATGTAATTAGTCACTACATCCTAGAAAGGTTAGATCCATTAATGGAATTCATTAGATACTTCATGTGGAAATCAAGAAAATCATTATCTTGTTATCCAACTAATAGATATGTCCACTAACCCTAATTGTTGAGATGTGTTATAGGGGTAAAAAGGCAAGACCTAATTGGTACTTAGTCTTCATCAATCATATTTTAAGAGCCTAGGGGGGATTATTCAAGGACATGAGGAAAAAATTAAGCTTCAAGGGAAAATTTGGTCAATTTTACATGTTGTTACAGGATGTTACGAAATTGCTACAAGATTGCCCTGTTTTGCTACAAGATTGGATCCGTGAGCATCCTTAGGGTGGAAAGGGTGATTTGAAGGTAGTTTATAGTGACAGAGGGTAGAATAAGGTTGTATGAGGTCTTTTCCAAGATTATTACTCTTCAGGGGGCCATCTTGCACAAGTACCAATGCACATAGTGGCCTTTAACAACCCATAAATGTACTCTCAGTGGGCAGTGTTTTGGATGAGTTGTTGAGGTAGAAAGGAAGGAAATAGTGGTAGGATAAGGAATTTAAAAAACATTATCAGCCCTTCAAACCCATAGTCTCACCTACACATAAGAAATATTTTGTTTTTCTTACTACTTGAAAAGATTAAAATACATAGTCTACCAGCTAGTTCGTCCTCTAAGTTATCTCACTGAATGACAAAGAAAATCAAACGAAAATGAGATGGGATATTTTTTGTTATCAATTAGGATATCCTAGGACTCCAACCCAAGTGGAATATCTCAAAAATACCCTTGTTAACATGTGCTAAAAAATAGCATAAAATTACTACTCTAAAAACGAGAAATTCAAGAATCTGTGAGCTAGTTAACCTACCATTTTCTTAACCTCATCAAGTGAAAATGATGTGGGATAAATTTTGTTATTAATTTGAAATTTTTTAAGACTCAATAAAAGTGGAAAAATCTAAAAAAATATTCACTAAAATGTTCTAAAATTCAACATAAAATTACTACTATTTTGCAACAAGAGACTTCCAGAAATTCCATAATTGTGAACTAATAAACCAATCCAAGTAGCTCAATCATGGATATGACCTTGATAACGTGTTATAAGGATGCATCGTGCTTGTTACTCTATAAATAACCTACAAATCAACATTTAAATCATTTAACCAATACAACCTACAACAAAGGAAACATGAATACTAAACACATAAATAAGATATCTAAGTAAAAAGACATTCTAATAAAATAAAGAAATTATAAAAACAGGGATTTGAGGCTCTTGGTATGGCCAAGCCCAAGGATACTTATATTCTTATGAAGGAAACCAAGCTTTAGAAACAAAAAATGGGACCAAACTTTATTATTGGAGTAAATCTAAGTACATCCCTACTAGAAATGAAAGTAGACTTGCTAAATAACAGGTTTTCTCCTCGAGATGACTAAGAAATACATGCCCCTAGAGGCTAATTCGAATTTCTACTTATAAATATTGATCGGGAAGCATCCTCATTGAAATGAGGAAACTTTCCCCTCCAAAATCCCTCAAAAAGTGGATATGGTTCCCAATAGTAGGAATATTTATTCAATGACAAGGAGCACATTCCTAGATTTACTCAATCAATATATCTCAAAAATTTGTTCGATAATTTCATAATATCTAGTTCATTTATTATCTAATATTAGACCATATTGTAGCAGAGAGAAAGTCTGTATATTTTCTCATTCAGAATTTACTCAATATTCTCTCTATATTCTACAAAAATAAATAATATTGGGCACATAATAAGAAATGATAAATCAAATTCCTAAGGACTTCATTAATACTACAAATTAAATCTATGAATGTGTAAGTAATGTGGTCAAGTGCATATTATAGGTGTCTAGAAATAATCAATTAGGCCTAATAAAATATAAAATACCTGGACCTATCATCTCCCCCCTACTGGAATTCTTTCTCACCCCTAAGAAACTCAATATGTTTCCTCCTGACAACCCTCCACTTTCCTTTGTTGGTGTGATGTCATTGGCTACCCTGTATACTTCTTTGTCTACTCTAGTTCATGCTCCATTTCTTGCTCCTAATTCTTCTCTAACTATTGTTCTACATTCTACTCTAACATCTACACATCCCTTCTACCATCATAGTCTTCCAATGGTGCTTCACCTTACAAAAAAGAAGAATTGCTTGGCACTCATTGCCTCATTTATTGATCCTTTGTCCCAATCCACTATTGTAGGTAAAATGGTGATCTTTTTTATACCACTTTCATTGAAATGTATTTCCAATCCTCCCATTGTTGTCACAAACACTTGGTCGCTTGGATTCTTTAGGTTGACTATAAATTACAATGCAAGTTCATCATCATGCCCTTTAATTTTTAAGGAACTTGATGCAGGAAAATTTGACTTTTCCTGTTATGTTCACTTCCACAAACCTGCAATCTTAAGAATAATAAACAATGATATCTTTTTTAGCAGTCACAAAACTATTAATCAACAGTTTTGCGCTAATTCAATGATCCAAAGTTTATTGTATTTTATTTATATGTCAACCAAAAAACATGTTTCCATGCTTTCTTTGAAATCAAATAATTAGATCACACTTCATATAGAATTCTTAGATTCACAATTATGCATGAACTCTCATTCATTAAAATAGGTTTGTACTTACATATGTTCAGAGGCATTCATTCTCTTTGTTCACTCTCTATGGCTCGATTTCACATTCATTTGACTATTAGTTTTCCCCTTAGGCTTACAATATTTATAATAACATATCAAAACAAAATAAATTTCCCTAAATCCATAAATCAATCCACCAATCACTCATGCCTTTCAAGGTAGGCTCGTTTTTTCCTTATTGACAAAATCTTGCCTATCCATAGCTTTTCTAAATCCTAAAAGAACTCCCAATAGTTTCTAATATTTCTAAACTTTTTCTTATCCTATCAACTTTCTAATTACTACCAAGAAATTTTCTCCTACAACCTCTCATGATTTATTTCCTAAATTGCTGATAACTTAAAATGCAGATTTTCTTCTTAAAAATCTTGTCGATATTTATGGTTCTTTAAGAAATAAAGAAATTAAAATTATTTACACTAAGGAAATAAAATTTCGTTCCATGTTGAATTTCCAAAAATCTTGATGACTTGGAAGCTCTAATGCTCTTGCATCAGTCTCCCAAGATTGAAAAAAAATTCATGGTCTCCTGATCATGAGTTGTTGTTGCTCAAGTCCTCCTGGATCCCATAGATAGTTCTACTATTGATCATCATATTTGTCATGTTGTTGTACAATTGTTGTTGCATATTGAATTCCACTATAATTCTGCTTTTTCCTTGCTTATGGCAAACAATGTAGACAAGATTTACATGGGAGAGGGAAAATCCCCAAAGAAGCTTGCCGTGAAATATTATAATCTTAAAAAGTACAAATATTTATACAACAGGATAGTCACACCTTAATGTTGTGCAATACCCTCCAAAATTTCAAAAAATGTACCCTACCTCCAAGCTAGGTGCACAAGTAAAAATATGCCCAATTTGTGCGCAACCTTAGTGTTGGAACACTGTAGACAAACCCTAAAATTTGGCTGTCCAATTTTCCCAAGTGCTCGATCTTCCCTACGAAAACTCGGCTTGTACCTAGTCTACCTCTACATTCTTCCTACAAAAACTCAACCTTCACTAGGTGCAGAAACCTAGTGTGCGGAAACACACTACATATGGAATTCAACCTCCATGCGGAAACTCACCCTCCTGCACTTCAGTTATGCCTTAGCTAATTTTCCTCTTCCTCCTGTGGTTAGCAATTCTTGGTAGGCTCTTACCTCTGTAATTCACATCTATTTTTTTTTTGTCAAACTCCTCTTTTGGCTTAGCTCCTTGGTTGCCTCGAACGAATGGCTATTGTACAATATATACACCTTCCACCCATGTGACTTATCCAAGGGGCAAGTCCGGTCACTTCCACTTGGGTCAACTTGCACGTCAGCACAACCCAACCAACCTATCCATACGCACGTTGTGGCTGTATGCATGTATGACCACTCATTTGCACGCCCATCTGCATGCCCATCCACACGTTCGTCTGTATGCTCATCCGCAGACATGTCCACACACTCATCTGCGTACCTTTCTGGAAACCTGTTACACATCTTGCCCATTGTGTTGGGTGAGTGCCCACGTTTCCCATTGCACATTTTCAGTTAAACTTGGCCATGTGACATTCCCCTTAGTTATGTGCACGTGCTCCTTTGACTCGCCCATGTGTGTTTAGTTAAACACACCCATTGCTTGAGTTCAGTTTTTGGACTCTTGACGAGGTGGTGGTTCGTCATGGGCGATCATCCAACTCGAGGCCCTGACATCCTCCCCCACTTTAAAAAGGTTTTCACCCTCGACAACACCATCTCGAAAATCTCCATCGGCAAGACCGAATGTCACAAAGTGTTAGTAGTTCTAACATCATATGCTCATCTTGCATGAACTCCCTACTCTCCACTGCACGAACCTCCACCAAGGATCATGAATATTTGTGGGTAAGACATGTCAATCCAATGTCATCGGTCACAACTCATTGCAATCCTCCATACTACCTCATCATGTAGAAGGATGCTCCCTTTAGTTTGGTTGCATGTTGCGGTCACAACTCATATCATTCCAATCCACCATGTATCGTGATCATGTGAACTACTTTTGTAATACTCCAACTCAATTCTGCCATGTATCTGTGCACTTGCACACCACCATGAATCGAACTAGTTGGGTAGCTAATCCAACCATCAACACAAAACCATGAGAATTCACCTTCACATGCCTTCATTATTCATTTCTCTGACATTATTCACATCCTCAACTCAATCAAGAAATCCTCCCATCAATCCAATGCTCAATGTGCCATGTCTAGGTCCATGAAGAAGTCTCCATCCCTTCTATGATATGTTGCTCACCAATGTTGTCAAAGTGGTAAGTTTACACTTGCTTCATCGTCGCATCCATGTGCTTTCCATTGCCATAGACCAATCGATCTCCATGCCCATGAAAAAGTGGCTAAGTATCATAAACTCAACGCATGCCTAAGTGCTCCCAACAAGGCACCTTCATCGTTGCATCTCCATCCAACTCTATGGTGTCTCGTCTCTATGACATTCAACAAGTCACTCGTCATGAACATATCCCATATTATGTCCAACGTATACATCCCATACCGCTTCAAATTCAAGTATCGAACTGACCTTAGCTCCTTAATGAACTAAATACTCCAAGACCACCAAAGTATGAAGTCTTCATCGATTGCAACTATCTCAAGTCATCATGTGGCATCGGCAAGTCCATCCTGCCCAACATCCTTACCTTGGAATTTCTCCTTGATGCTCATACACAAAATCTCTCCCTGTAGTGCGCCTGCATTTCTCCTTGCAGTGCTCCTGCTTGATGCCACTGCATGAATTCAATGATGCTCCCTTCAACTTGATGTCCATCACATTGGCTTCCCAACTCATCCATTCTAGTAGACTCAACATAACTTTTCTCATCACATCATTACCTTTTTCCAGGTTAGTTCCCTCAGTCACTCTACCCTCATATCGCATCGCAGGTACCTTCCTTCATCGTTGTCTCCCCCATTAAAGGTCTTCCCAAGATTTCCTTTTGGCCTCAACGAAATTGCAATGAAGAAGTCTAACCAAGTATGTCATGTTTCCTTTACTTCGATTTGGTGTGCACTTCCTTCCTTTTGTCCACGAGTCATGACGGGCATTTAGCCAATTCCATTTAGCTAGGAATGACTCATCCATCACAAATTCTATTGTGTTCCACCCTTGTCATGAGCATTTGCACCTTCTGCTGTAAGGTCGCATATTTCCGAGAAATGTTGTGCAACAATTTTGCAACAACCAATGATCCTTGTTGCCCAAATGCATAAGGTCTCTTCGTAATCTCCCATTGTTAATATTTTGCCCTGAATTCATTGCCTTGCCCCTGCCAAACTATGTCGCACTGCAACCAACTTCCACTAACCCACTTTCTACAAAAACGGGCTATGATATCATCAAACCACGAAGTGGGAAGATGTATCTCTATTATTGGTTATCGCAAATAAGGCTTTGATACCATTTGTCACGACCCCAACTCTTAAGGCAATTGCCCAAACTTCTTAACTAACAACTCGTACGAAACCAACTACCTTTTTTCCTTTTCACTACTTAAGTTTTCGGACTATGACTTTCCAACACTTAGTTAATTCTTGTTAATTGTTCACTTCTTTTATTATGCAGCAAAAACAACATCAACTTAATTTAGATACACAATGGAAATTAATATTTACAACAGTCCAAAACAATGTAGACAAAATTTACACGGGAGGTGGCAACTCCCAAAATATGCTTTCCTTGAATTGTTATAATATTGAAAGATACAAATATTGTTACAATGAGCCAGTCACGCCTTAATGTTGTGCGCTTCCCTCTAAAAGTTCAACAAACGTGGCATGCCTCCAAGCTAGGCACACAAGTAAAAATCTTCCCAATTCTCGCCCAACCATAGTGTTAGCACTCTCCGAAGAAACCCCAAAATCCAGTTGTCCAAACCGGCTCATGTGCTCAACCCTACCTATGGAAACTTGACTTGTACCTAGTTTTCCGGTGTGTTCTACGTGCGAAAACTCAGCCTTCACTACGTACGGAAACATAGTGCTCGTGGAACGTTGTCTGCTTGCATAAACTCAGCCTCCTACAGTGGGGTTTTTCCTTATCAGATTTTCCTCTTCCTCCCGTGGTCAACGAACCTTGCTAAGATCATGCCTATATAATTCACATCTCTTTGTTTTTGGTCGAACTCCTCTTTTGGTTGAGCTCCTCTATTGCCTTGAATGAATGGCCATTATCCAATATATACACCTTACACCCATGCAACTTGTCCAAGGGTTGTGCTTGTTCACTTCCACTTGGGTCGGTCTGTACATCTACACACCCCAGCCGGCCTATCCATACATACGTTGTGTCCACACGCCCATCGGCACCCTCGTGCACATGCCTTTCGGCACTCTCGTCCCACCCTCGTGTGCACACCCATCTGCCTATTGTGTTCGATGAGCGCTCGCTTTGTCCATCACACATTTTTTGGTTAAACGTGCTTGGGTGACTTGCCCTTTGATTATGTGTGCGTGCCTCTTACTTGCCCATGTGCATTCAGTTCAACACGCCCATCACTTGATTTCGATTTTTCGACTCTCCATGAGTTGGTAGGTCATCACTGGCACTCATCCAACTTGAGGCCCTCACACTTTCCAATTGACAAAACATTGTTACATGTCTGAGCCACTAACAGAATGAAATTGAATTTATTAAATTCCTATATGTATGTAAAGTCGTTATTATAGTAAAAAGGATAAATTATTTGAATTTCATTGATTTTATTATTTCATTGAATTTCATTCTACCCACAAGTCTACTTAAGGCTAGTTGGTATATAGTTCTTACACATCCTTCAAAGGGATTGAGAAGAAATAGCATGTTTGGATCCAAATACACATATTTATCAAGAGTGATAGACTTAGAAGGACAAATTGACCAAAATATTAAAATATAGTTGATAATGTTGCTTGTGCGGATGTTTCCTTTGTGGATCTAGTTTTGAAGATATGGTTGAATGATAAGAAATAGAAAAAATTATTCATTTGTTTTTATCTCTCATTTTCTATTATGTAAAATGATATGTGAGTCAATGTACAAAGGTCATTTACATTTTTTGGCAAGTACGGAGGAGGGAGGTGAAGAAAAGAAGTTTGATTTAGCAATATTTAAGTATTTCATGGAGCTATTTATCGGAAGTAATGCTTCCATGTCATGTGTAGTTGAAATTGTGAGTCCCTAGGCATCAGTGTAAAAGGTGTTGATTCCTATGGAGTAAGTTGGAGCCATGATCTAAATATGTCTATGTTATGTTATATCGAAGTTAGTGTGTTATGTGCTATATTGATGAATAATATCATAGTGTGATTTGTGTTGTGTTGTGAAATTTTTCTCAGCTCATCTCTTAATTCTAATACTATCATAAATTTAAATATTTCTAGATCTAACTATAAAACAAACCCTCGATTAAACTTCTATGTAACTCACAGTCATTCAATACAACTATTTTTTAACACTTCCCACCAACAGTTTTATGAGGCCTCTATTGTGTATGCATGTTTTGCTCATCATTAATTCTGGTTATTTGGTTAAGTTTTTAATTGGTAGGGGCAATGTTATGTTTCTAAAAACGTTTTTTGTTTATACGCTTAGCAAGAGATGGTGTTATATGTTACTGTGATATTAACTACGTGTTTGTCCCACAGCAGCTGATAGCCTTGCTAGAAAACATTTTTTATTTTTGTGCTTCAAGGCAGGTGGTTAGGTGTTGCTTGGAGCATGCATTACCTAACCACCCATAGGGTTGAAAACACTAATAACCCAAATACAAAACCGAGGCTTTCTGTGGTATGTGTTTTTGTTTTAATTGCAGCATTGCTGTTAGAGGAGATGGCCTCCGCCCTCCAAGTTTGTCAGAATAAGCGAGCGAGAGAGGAATATTGGTATGGAGGGTTGGCTCTGCCAGACACGAAGCGAATGAATAGCGGACTAGCATTGACGCAAGACAGTGATCTCATGGCCTTGCTCGACGAGATTGATAATTTGGATGCTTATAACAGTAATCCAGAAGATACAGATGCTGTGAATGAGCTGAACGTGGTTACAGAGGCCCGGGAAGATGAAATTGGGTTGGAGGCACAAGCAGAAAATAAAATTGAATCCCCAGAAGAGAAAGACAGTGCTGATCAGATGGGTTCATATAAGCAAGGCGAATTAACTGCAGAGGGATCAAATTCTCAAGCGACCTCAGCGTGTGATATAGGAGACATGACGTACTACTACATCATCGACAATTATGTCGGCGGAGATTCAATGGCCGATATTATGTGTTTGGACGCTGCTCACGGCTATGCTGAGATTACGGAGGATTTCTACGGGTCTCTGTGGGACAATGATATTTGGCAGTTGGATGAACCTTCACTTATTCAAAACGATTTTGAATCGCCACAGAAAGAGGATGTTGGATTGGTAGTCAGGGAATCCGAGTTTAATTCATCCAACGTCTGAGCGAAAGAAAATAAGGAGGAGTTGTAATGTGTTGGAAATGAAAAATTATTTGCATCATTTTGCAAGTTTCAAAATAGCTTTTCCTGCTTTTGCAAGTGAAAATAATACTCAAATTCGAGAATCCTGCTTTATTCCGGAATACTTTCTCCCGTGTTATATGTGAAGCCGTGTGTAGCATTTCAATCCGAGAATCCTGCTTTATTCCCGATACGTTTTCCCATGTTATAAGTGAAGCCGTGTGTAGCATTTCAATTCGAGAATCCTGTTTTATTCCCGAATACTTTCCCCCATGTTATATGTGAAGTCGTGTGTAGCATGTCACTCAAAACTGTATGTGGAAGGCCTATGCGAAAGTTTTCCTCAATCTTATTCGTCTATATTGATTTCTATCTTTTTCACAAAACGGAACCATAGTTTTCGTCAATCTAATTCCTCTGTATTGATTTCTATATTTTCACTAAATGTTTTCATAGTTAGACAGTTACCCAATTAACCGCACTCTCAAATACTTTCATTAATTTCTGTAGTCGATTATATGTATCAACGTAAATTATCTTCCGTATAATTTTCGAATGAGCCAGTTCGATCCTTTTAATATAATTTTAACAGTAATACTCTGCAAGAAAAGAGATTTGGTACATTCTCCTAAACTAAAATAGTTGTAATATAAATTTATTATTTGTTTTAAAATATGTATCTTATGTTTTTATTACTGAACCGAAATCTATATTTATATATAATTGCTAGCCATATAATTGCATACTTCATGTTATAATATATATATATACAAAGCAATATAATGACTTCTAACCAATTAATCTATGAAATTAATTTGCTATTTGCTATCATTTTCATTTCATTTCGAAGTATTTTTATGATGATAAATAAATTATTTTGAAATAATGTTTTTATAATTTTAGTTTAATTATCAATAATTATTAAGAGGTAATTTCCGCAAAATATTTCGGAATATTGATAATACTATACATAAATCGAAGATTGAGATTTTTTTCTAAAATAATTATATCATTTTTTCATTTTTAATTAAGTTGATTAATTTAAAAAAAATGTCATATGAACAAAGATTATTTGTAGTGAATTATGGTTTTTTGGGCATACAATTTTAACAAAACATAGTATTAGCCCATGGTATAATAACAATATCTCTTTAAAAATTAAAAATTTTATAGTAAAAATTCTTGTTTCATATATGTTCAACTTGTACATTAATTTAGTTTATAGTTAATACTAATTTTTTTTAATAACTATTATGAATAAATGTCTATGAATTTTTATTGGAGCATTAACTTTTACTATAACTATTATATAACAAATTTTCAAAATGATTATACCACCATAAAAATTCAAACTTTTACTAACCCATATTAGACTTGCGGTTATCTTCGCTCTGCCTGGTATTCTTTCGCAGTCAATACACATGTTCCAATTTCTTCTGCGGCTTCGGTTTTCTTCTGCAGTTCGCCGATCTGGGCGTAAACAATTCTTCTGCAGTTCGCCGATCCGTTATCTACTCAGATCTGCGGCATTCTTAATTATTTGAACTCGGTATATCGCTCTTCGCTCTGCGGTATCTTCGCAGATCTGCGACATCTTTTCGCTCTGCGATCTTCGATTCTGAACTCGGTGAAGGCGCAGATCTGCGAAGAACTCGGTTCAATTCTGGAAGGCGCATATATAAACTCGGTGACATATATAAACTCTCGCCCGGCTCCGGTTATAAACAGTCTCATAAACTCTCGCTCGTCTCAGATATTTGAACTCGGTATATCGCTCTTCGCTCTGCGGTATCTTCGCAGATCTGCGGCATCTTTTCGCTCTGCGATCTTCGATTCTGAACTCGGTGAAGGCGCAGATATCTAATATCTAAATACCTCATTTCTTACACGGTGAATTGAGGTGGCCAACGTATGATTTTTGCTCTACGGTATCTTCGCTCTGCGGTATCTTCGCAGATCTGCGGCATCCTTTCGCTCTGTGGATCTAACTGTTTCTGCGATCTTCGGTTCTGAACTCGGTGAAGGCGCAGATCAATACGTTTACTAAGGAGAACATTCTCTAGATGGCTCCCAGTTTCGCGAAAATAGCTGTTGGCTCTCCGTCCGCCTCTGGGGGGCAAGCTCCTGCCCATATAGTCAGTGAAGCCCCAGCTCCCACTGTCGAGGTGGTCCAGGCTTCACTTGATGAGGCTTTGAAGTTCTTTGAGAGTGCCCTAATATGCTGATTCAATGGTTTCTGGCCGCGGCTCACAACGCTCCATAGTTGGATCATAGAGGTATGGAAGCCTCTAATTTCTGATGCAATTAATATCTACCCCTGTGCTAGGGGTTTCTTTATAGTAGACTTTGAAAACCGGGAAAGCAAACAATGTATTCTAGATTCTGGCCCTTGGTTTTGGGATAAATCAGGCCTATTCATGAGGCCATGGAACCCATCTTTCGATCCCTCAACAACAGTCATAACCTCAGCACCAGTTTGGGTGAGATTGCCAAATCTACCCTTGCATCTATGGAATTTCTCTTCACTAGAAGCCATTGGAAATGCAATTGGAAAATTTTACTACAGGTGCCCAGAAACAGAGGAATATGCCAGAACCACATATGCACGCATCTGTGTGGAAATGGACTTCAGCGCCGGATTCCCAGCGGAAATACACCTAACAAGTAAAGACTATGTGTGGAACCAGAAACTCGATTATGAAAGTGTCCTCTTCAGATGTCGATCTTGCTTTGAGACAGGCCACCTAGCCAAAAATTGCCCAAAAGCCTCCGAGAAAAATTTTGCTAGAAAAACTCACCACAGATCTACATGGTGGGAAGGAGCACAAAAAGAACACTACACTGTCATGCAAGAAGAATACTCTCCAGAAAACTCTGAATTACAAGAAATCGGGCAAGATAGAAACAACTCTCAAGACAAGCAGGGGGAAAGCCCCGCCCAACAACAAAAAGGTGAATTCAACAACCCCTCAAGCATCGACAATGATGAGGTTCCAAATAACGCGCATTCTCCAACTATCTCCAAAAGGACGAACACAATAGATCGCGAAGCTAAGACACCAATGTCCCGAGAACCAGAAGAGATGAAGGAGATGCAAGATAAAGGAAGTTGGAAGACCATAGAGAAGAAAAAGAAAGCTACACCACCAATCTCGCCAATAAAGACAAGGAGTCAGACAATTAGAAATTAAGAAATTATAGGTCCGATAGACCAATTTGGTCTCAGTGGACGTTAACCACCATCATCATC
>APFE031556934.1:13552-35137 GCA_000404065.3 Pinus taeda
AAAATTAATCTTTTCCCGATTGGAAAAGTCACGACCCTAAAAATATCCTTCCAATAGATTTAACCATATATCTATGGTGTTGTCATCTCTCTAGCCTTCAAATATGGGAATGTCAAAGTTGACTTATAGCTTAAATGGATTGGTGCCTCCAAAGTGGTTGTTGGATGAAGATGTGTCACTTGTGGGCAGCCGCTGAAGGATCTATATAAAGTTATCCATCATCGCGATCCTCTATCACTTGGGGGCTTCTTCGAGCAATATTTTGAAAGGATCTCTTGCTCCCTCATATTTCTTTTCTTATGCCATGGGAGGTTGTCAGGGTTTGCGGGGTTGGCCTTGCAAAGGTTCAATCAATTCGATCCCTAACTCCTTATACCCTGACTTCATTGGGGACATGCAAAGAAAAACAGAGAAAGAGCATACGAATCTGATATCACTGATCCAGACTTATATAGGAACACAATAGAATACAAATACAAACATAAACATAGAGATGCAACATAAATAAAACTTCATTTCAGTAATATCAAAGAACTTAAATATGCTTACATACAAAATGGGAATAAACTATCTTCGACGATGATAGCATATCTCAGAGAAGAGATGTGGTGGATACATGCCTCTAAACTGTGTTACAATGAGACTCAATGTCCTTTTTATTATTGAACAACAAGGGAAAACCCTAAACAACCAAAATCGTAACCCTAGGAGATGGAATACCAAGCGTTGTGGGCCCCTTTGGGGTTAGTTAGGCAACAAAATTCCCGGGGTGATAAATTGGTCCTATGATCTCCATTTGGTGGTATACTATCTATTTTGAAATATTTTTCTGAGTACTGCAGGGTTTTCCATGGGTGTTTGCCTATGGCTTTGGGCTTGCTACGCACCTAAAAAAACGTCGTTTAAGGGGTCAAAACAACTCCAAAACTTGAGGACCTGAAAAAATCCTAAAAATAGTAAATGATGTTATAATCAAAGAAACAAATGAAACTAACTAGAGGTATAGATGGAATAGGCGGGTCCCCACCAATATCCACATGGATCAATCCTCCCCCCTTAGGAAGCAATGGTACCCATTGTGTGGAGGACCTCCATGAGTTGAGGAAATTTATGTTGAACCTTGTCCCGATGCACCACTTTCCTTGGTGAAGGAGTTGGCTTGCTTTGATAACTCGATATAGCTGGATCCTTTTTAGGTGAGTATTCTTGATCCATGTGTCCATGATCCTTTCAGTTGTGGCATGTTCGATGCAAATTGGGTTAATCTTTCTCAGTGTCAGTTGCTCAGCAACGCCGAAGGTGTCCAATAATGGGGGAAAGTATGGTCACAACCAGTCCACATTGAACACTAGGTGAAAGCCAAGGAATTGTGGAATGCTAAGCTCGAAGGCATTGTCCCCTACAACCTTGGTGATGGTGTATAACACATATAGGAGTAGGCAAAGTTTGTGGTGGGACCTAGTGGGGTGCTCCTTCTAAAAATGTAACCAAACTTTTTCGCCCACCTGGAACTTGTGTCACAACCAATGTTGATCATGATGTTGCTTGTAATTAGCATTGGCTCTGTCCAATATGTCATGGACCTGTTGGAGAATGTATTGAATGCACTTAATGAAGTTGTTAGCCCTGTCATCGTTGGCGTGGATATGAGACAATTTTTCTTGAGTAGTTTCAAATGGTATGGCCATATCAATGGGACATAGTGGCTGGAATCCCAACCCCACTCGAAAGGGGTTGTGGCCAGGCTCTGTTATAACCGTGATGGACATAGGGGAGGCTTTCATCCCAGGTGCATGGATGCTTCGAGTTGTATATGCGCATAATGTGCATGATCATTCTGTTGATAACCTTTGTTTGACAATCATTTTGGGGGCAGAAGGTTGTGGACTTAGTGAGCTTGGTATCCAACATAAAATAGAGGTTTCACCAAAATGTACTTAGGAAACAACTGTCTTGATCTAAGATAATGGACTGTGGGATCCCAAAGTGTACCCACACTCGTTCAAAGAAGAGATTAGTAGTGGTTTCTATTGTGATACTCTTCTTGCAGGCCGCTAGAATGAGCATCTTAGAGAAACCATCGACGACAACGAAAAATCATTCGTTGCAATGCTTAGTAGAAGGAAGGCCCAACATGTAATCCATGGAGATGGATTGCCAAGGATGATTAGGAGTAGGAAAAGGAGTATATAAGCCTTGTTTCTTGATGGTCGGTTTGGCAATGGTGCAGGCAGTGCTAGATTTGATGTACTTCCCAACATCTTATCGAAGGTTCGGCCAATAAAAATACTTTTGCATCACTGCCACTGTTTTCTCTACTCTGAAATGTCCAGCGATTCGACTATAGTGCACCTCCCAAATCATCTTAGCACGCTCGCTTGAAGGAATTGCTTGCCTTCTAGGAGCATCTGTTATGTGTTGTTGAATTCTATATCACTCTTGTAAAGATGTAGTCACCCTGAATTCTTGTGTCCACAAGGGTCGAGCACAATGGTCATATCCATGACCGACGGAGGGCTGAGGCAATGTGTAACATTATTGGTGTTGCCCTTTTTGTACTTAATGTTAAAATGGAACCGTTGCAGGTAAGTGGAACTTTTATGATGAAAATCGTTATGCAACTTTCCTTGTGTCTTTATGAAATGCAAGGGTCGGCTGTCTGTGTGGATGATCTTTTCCTTCCCCAAAATTTAATGTTTCCATTGTTGGAAGGCCTACATAATAGAATACATCTCTTTGACATAGGTGGGAGACTTTCATATTGCGTCTAAAATATTCTCATTGTGATATGCCACTTGATGCCCCTACTAAGTAAGAACTAGACCAATATCATAGTCAGAGGCATCTGTCTCAATCTCAAATGGTTGTTGCAGGTTTGGTAGTGTGAGCGCTAGTGTAGAGCATAAATGATGCTTCAACCTGGAAAACATATTCTGTTGGGATTTACACCAAAAGAGATTTGCTTTTTCTCCATCCTTGGTGACTCGACTCAAAGGCCAAGTGATATGAGAGAACCCCAACAAGAAACTGCGGTAGAAATTGGCAAGACCCAGAAATTTGTGGTGCTTTGTTAGAGTGTTTGAGGCTGGCCAATATCGAATAACTTGTATCTTGGATGGGTCCACATGCACGCCCCTCTCGTCAATGATGTACCCAATATATTGAACCAAGGTCATACCAAAAGTGCATTTCTCCAAATTGACACACAATTTTTGTTGTCTCATGGTTTGGAGGACCTGTTGAATATGGTGGAGGTGCTCTTCCCCACTCTTCTTGAAGATTGGGATATTGTTCAAATACATCACCACGAATGAGTTGGTGAAGGGACACAATATGTCATCCATCATCCTGATGAATCTGTAGGGGAATTTATCAACTTGAAAGGCATGACCAACCATTCTAAAAGGCCCTCCTTTGATTTGAAGCAAGTCTTCCACACATCAAAGGGTTCAATTAGTACCTGGTGATAACCAGACTTCAAGTCAATCTTGCTGAAATGTTTGGTCCCCTTTGAGCTGGGCCAGAAGGTTATCAATCCATGGTATTGGATACCTATTCTGGATAATGATCTTATTCAATGTCAGATATTCAATACAGAGTCTCCAGGTCCCATCCTTCTTCTGTACCAACACAATCAGGCTCCCATAGGGTGATGAACTTGGCCTAATGTGCCCTTTTTGCAACAACTCTTGAATCTTCCTCTTGATTTCATCATTATCCATATCAGAGCATCGATAGATCGATGCAATGGGCAGTGACACGCCCGATTTCATATCGATGCAATGCTTGACTTAACAATGTAGGGGTACCCCTGTAGGTGAGGTAAAGATGTCCCTGTACTCCTCCATGACCTTGTCCATCTCCTTCTGTTGTGCAGAGTAACCCTGTTTAGATGTTGTGGATGTGGCCAGATTATTCTTCTTGCCCTGAGGGTGAATCATAAGGAAGACAAATTTCCTGGTATGAGAAATGATCTTATTGCATTGCTTCGCAGAGATCAAAGAGATGGGGGTAGGAGGTGCTACCTCTAGTATCTTGTATAACTCATTGCCCAAATAAATAATAACAGTGAGAGACGTAGGCTCATACACAAAATTGAACTTCCACAACTATGGTTGGCCTAATAATACATCACAAAATTCAAGAGGATCAACATCACACAGTACCTCATCTGGTGAATGACTTGATGTTGTAGGGAAGGCGACACTGTTGGTTTATGTAGAGATCTCGTCCTTAGTGAAGCCACCCGATGGTGTACGGTTGTCAGTGTGGTGTGGTTGATGACCTTTTCTGAAATAAGATTCTTTTGTCTTCCGTTGTCGACAGTAAACTACAACAGAGAACCCTTCACCCACATTTGTGAGTGGAAGAATTTCTCTCCCTCCTTTGGATCTTTGGGCCAAGTCTTCTAGATCTTGGTGGTGGCAGCAGTGGGACTGGACTCCACATCAATAATCTGCTTCCCTTTTTCATTCTCCTTGTTGGCTTCTAACTCAGAGTTGGAGAATGCATCTGATTCAGAAGCCTTCGGTTCTGCCACCAGTGGCTGCTTGGCTCGACACTTACTTTTGTTGTGAGTGGGGCTCTTATAGAACTCACACCAATTCCATGTGTCCTTCTTTGTCTTCATGGTTTTGTTTTTTTCTTGTGGCTTTGGCGATTTGTCCTGTGTCGCCACACCTTAGCTTTATCCTTTGTTCTTTAATTTGAGGGCACCTTTCCCTTTCTTCGGATTTAGAAATCCAAAGTCTCGCTTCTTATCTTTAATTTATTCTCGACCTTGACAACGTATAGATAGGCAGTGCCAAGTGAGGAGATATCCAGGAACTCCATCTCATCCTAGATGTAATTGTGTAGACAACTGCAGTACTTGGATATCAAATGCTGCTCAGAATCCTGGATACCCAACTTCGTGCAAATGGTATGAAAAATATTTGTGAACTCCGATACATCTTGGTCCATTCCTTGCCGCAGCGTGGTTGACTTTATGTTTTTATCTTCATAGCTCCCAATAAGGTAATATTGTTCCTTGATGGCACCTTAGAAAGAATTCCAAGTGGGTGTGACTAAAGACAATGAGGGTTTCCTCTCATCCTTATGTTCACAATAGGTTTCCCACCAATCCTTAACATGGGGGAGGACTTTGAGAAGTGCAAAAGTAATATTTTTTCTGATTGGAAAAGTCATGAAACGAGAAAGTAATCTATGACATTTGCATCTATCTGGCCTTCAAATATGGAATGTCAAAGTTGACTTGTACCTTAAAGGAAGTGGGGCCTCCAAAGTGGTTGTTGGATGAAGATGTGTCGCCTATGGGTAGCCATCGAAGGATCTAGGCAAAGTTATCCATCATTGCATTCCTCTGTCACTCAAGGGTTTCTTCGAGAAATATATCGAAAGGATATCTTGCTCCCTCGTCTTTCTTTTCTTCCACCATGGGAGGTCGTTGGGGTTTGCGGGGCTGGTCTTGCAAAGGTTCAACTAGTTTGAGCCCTAACTCCTTATACCCTGACCTCATTGGAGACATGCAAAGAAAAACATAGAAAGAGGAGACTACTCTAATACCATTGATCTAGAATTATATAGGAACAAAACAAAATACAGATACAAACATAAACACAAAGATGCATTAGAAATAAAACTTCATTTCATTAATATCAAAGAACTAAAATATACTTACATGCAAAATGGAAAGAAACTATCTTCGACCATGGTAGCTTATCTTTGAGAAAAGATGTGGCGACTACATGCCTTTGAATTGTCTTACAATGAGATTCAAGGGTCTTTTTATTATTGAATAACAAGGGAAAACCCTAAACAACCAAAATCCTAACCCTAGGAGATGGAACACCAAGATTCTGTGGGCCATGTTGGGGTTAGTTGGGCAGCCAACTTCCCGAGGTCGTAACTTGGTCATATGATCTCTGTTTGGCGCATACAATACCTTGTTGGAAATATTTTTCAGGATACTACAGGATTTTCCACATGCTCTTTCCTATGGCAATAGGCCTTTTGCGGAGCTCAAATTGTGTTTTTTAGGGGTTCAAAACAACTTCGCAAGTTCAGGACGTGAAAATTGCTAAAAATTAAAAATGTTGCTATAATCAAGGAAACAAATGAAATTGACTAGAGGTCTAGGTGGAATAGGCATGTGGCCAATAATATCCACCTAGATTAGTTTACGTAGTAGTAAGTGCACATTTGAAGATTTATCCTTTCAAGGGTGGTAGATGGTAGAAATCGTTAGAGTAACATTCAACATCGTAGTGGAGTAGAAATTTTGATAGGCAAAGTCGTGGAAAAAATTACAAAGGGACCCCAGTCGTTGATGCATATTAACAGTTAGAATCAACTATGCAAACAATGCAAAACATAGCATGTCAGGGGGAGAAAGGCAATTTATTGCAAGAAGACAAAGGAATATATTTCATCAGGGGGGGTGACTCTTTGCTATTGATGTCAAAGGGGGAGAGAAATCATGAAAGGATGATAAGTGGCATGGAGTCAAGGGGAGAAAATATTTCAGGGAGAATATGTGTGTTTCCATCAATGAAAAAATGGGAGATTGTTGAACGGTGTTGTCATTGATGCCAACATTGGTCTTTGAACGCTCTTAATATTCGTCTAATTTGCATTGATTAGAATCTCTAGATGACAAGAAGCCCTAAATGTCACACACTTGTTAAATGTTTTGAGGCTGAAGATTAGTGAATTTTATCCCATAACCATCATCATTTGATTATCCTTGTTGTGCTAATTCTAATGGTAGGTGCCATGTCACATAGGTCCTCTTAGTTGAGGAGGTATGGCTTCTCGAAGTATTGAAACCGTATTTGTGGTCAAGAAGCCCCAAAGAAATTGTTGCAAGCAACTTATTGATAGGATGGACAATGGAATCTTAATTCAAGTAAATTATATTAAATCAATATCCTAATTACTTGTGTTCACCAAATGGTTAAGTGAATTTTTAATTAAATTATTTTTTATCAAATTTGGCCTCCAAGTCAAGTCGAACTCCAAGAATATTTTTTTTTAGGGGCCCAAAATTTCAAATTTCAAATTTGCTTTAAATTCAACTTCCCTCCAAAATTTGTATAAGTCGAATCCATCAGAATCCCATCCTCCACTACTATAAATTGAGGCTCGTTTTCCCCACCAATTGCAAGAAATTCTCACTCATATCTTTGAGGTTATAAGTGGCCTTGTGAAGCAACACATATCTTGAGAACATGCCTTATCTGAATGCATTTTATTGGGTTTTCTTTGTTTTTTTTATATTAAAGGGCTTCATTGGGCATTGTTATTCTTATGTTGGCTGGGATTCATGACAAGTTCAGCTTGCATTTGAGGTTTTGGCCCTCCTCTTGCCACAATTTTCCTGATACATTTCATTGATTTTGTTCAGATATTCTATGACAAAGTCTTAAGGCTTATTCGACTCTTTTGAGATTGATTTGGAAAAGTGTTATTGTGATAGTTTCTAAGCTCTACGGAGCTCCCTTTTTAGGCTTGTTCAAATGTCTTTGTTGGAGGATTTCGACACTCTTGTAACATAAAATTTTCAGCCCTTCATGCAACTAATCCAAGACACTTTTGGAGTATTTTTTTTTTAGGGTTTTCATGGGTTTTACAAAGGTTATTGCTAAGGAATTTATCTAAGCTTACTCGACCCTGCTTTTTTACAGACTCTCATCAAATTTTTTGTGGTAATACGAGGTTCAATTAGGGCATAATTTTCACCATGAAAACTTTGTTGAGATAAGCTACCTCCCTGTGGTTAATATCTAACTTGGTTGGGTAATGTTTTGAGCCCTAATCTGAGCCCTAAACAAAATAATTTTTGCAGTTTGTTGATTGTTGATTGTTTCTAAAGACATCTGGTGGATATATCTAGGGTTTTCACTTCTTACACTCGGCCTCATTTGAAATTGTTTGAATCTATAAGGAAAAGAAAACTATTTTGTGAAGGGCGATATCATTAACTTGTGATCTAAACATTCTTGTGTAGGGAAAAAATTAGTGGCATTTTTAGCATATTACGTATTTAGAACAAAATGTACATGGGTCATTTCTTGAGCCTATTCGAGACTATTATTGAAGTCCATTGAAGGATTCCTTGTGGCTGAATAAGACCTTGATTTGGGCACTTTCCAGTGGAGCATTTAAGGCCTAATCAAGAGAATAATCCAAGGACTACTTCAAATCTATTTGTAGACTATATCTGTGGAACTTTTGGCTAGATCATAAGTCAAAATTGGATTATGTCTAAATCCCATTTTCCATGTCATGTGTACATGTTGTGTGGCTTGCTAGTTGATAATTTAATATTGGAAAAAAGTAATGCTTGAGCTAGACAAATTGAGGAGTATTCTTTGACTTGATTACTTGAATTTTATATATGGCTTAATTTATTGTCCTTCCTAGAGATTGCTCATTTCTACTCTATGAATAACTTGCACTGATAAGGATGTTTTAGACATATATGGCAACAAACTGTAGAAAATTCATTGGATTTCTCAAACTTGTAATAACCCAAATTCCTGAACAATATTAAAATTTTGTTGGAGGTATTTCTAAGAAGCAAATATTTGTTCCTAGTCTCAACAATCCTTTTGGCAATGTGCTGGTTGATAAAATACACATTGATTAAGGACTCATTGCAGGCCCATCCGAGAAGTATGTGTGTGGAGCATTTTATTCTTTATTTTCATTTTTGAGTTACAGGGTCGATATATTTCCATGAACAATATATTGCTACTAGGAGACTTGGCTACAAAGTGAAGTGTAGTAGTTGATGATGTCAGTATGGGAAGTTAGGGTTTGTTAACCCCGAGTTCCAAGGCCGATATATTAATGTTGGGGTCATGGACATTACTATTTATAGTTGGTACATTAAAGCAGGTGATCTATTTGAGTAGTGCTAAGGTTTCACAAGAGAAGAATTGTATTGCAAAGATCAGATTGGCTACGGACCATTAAGAAGAAGCAAAGGTAGTGATATTGCAATAGTGAAAGTATCATGATGATGGTACCATAATTTTGATAATGTATGATAAGAGCAGATTAAGTACACCAATGTTATTAACATTAGTTTATTTTGATATTTGATACTGAGCATAGGTGGATCTAGTTTGAAAATTATGAAACATCGTCCGCTTGTTGAATAGGGTGGTAAGATGGTGCAAGGAAGTTGAATGGAATCTCCTTTAGGTTGGAGCATGAGAACACTTCAGGGTGACAAGGTGGTGCTAGGGAAAGTTGGAGCTTGTGTAGGGTGTTGGAGCATCCTTTCGGCGAGAGCTGATAAAACCAAGGCGTTGGAGCATTCTTCTAGTTGGATATGGTAAACCAGTGAGTTGGATCTTCCTTCAGGTTGGAACCTGTAAACCAAGGCGTTAGAGTGTCCTTCCAGTTGCAATTGGTGAATTAGGGCATTAAAGCATCCTTCAAGTTGAGCTTGTAAACTAGGGGGTTGTCACCTCCTTTAGTTGATTTTGTAAATCTTAGAAGTTGTATCTTCCTAATTGATGTAAATTTTGAAGATCTATATTAAGAAGTGTTCAATGGTTTTTCTCCCAGAAGGGTTTCCACCTAAAACCTTGTGTCTATTGTCTCCGATATTGTGCATTGTTTAATGGTGTTGTAGATTTATGTTTTTGATCTGATGCTAATGTTAATTAATGCTCTATGAAGTGAAATATTAACGAATTGAAAGGAAATATTGATTCAGTCTCCTCTCAATATTTCCATCATGCATTTCATCCTAGTTTATGGTGGTTACATTATCAAGTCAATTTTCCTTGAAAATTAACTATTCCTACGTTCATAATGTTTCTTATGTCATAGACTTCACTCTGTTAGGGTCCTATGATTCATAAGATCAAATGACGATTGAATATATATATGTTTCTTCTTCTTCTTCTTCTTCTTTTTTTTTTTTTTTTTTTTTTTTTTTTTTTTTTTTTTTTTTTTTTCAGGTATATGAAATGAATAATTTGCATGTTGCAAATGATCCAAAAAAAATATAATAAAAAAGAACAATGAAGAGGTATATAAAAAAAAAAGAAAAAGAAAAAGAATAGAATAAAAGAAGAAAAAAATAAGATGAAAAGAACCCCATGAAGAGAAAAAAGAGTGAAATGTTGGAAATACTGAGAGGGGGGTGAATCAATGTTTCTTTTCAATTGTTACTTTTACCAGTTAGATCACTTATATTTAGAACAAAAAATGAACAATAGGAATAAATTCTTTTATTAATATAATCTTTACAATGAATCAAGCACAATTTATATACGGCTCCAACCTTAGGTGAAGACACTGATCTTCAATGTTCCAGGCTCCAACCTGTTGCCAAGCACCAACTTCGACTTTCCAAGGCACCGACCTTGTCAATTCTGAGGCACCGACCCCAAGGACTCCAATCGTATATCTGCTTCAGGCATTGACCTGGTTTCTTGAGGACTCCGATCCTCTAGGGCTCCAACCCTATTTTGCAAGGATTGTTGTTCGAGGCTCCAACCTTCGGCACCAACCCTCTAGGCTCCAACCCACTCTTGTACTTCGTCTAGATGTGTTTGATAGTATCTCACGACTCCCAAATTCTTCTTCATCGAGCCCTGTCAATCTTCATCTTCACTGTAGTATTCACATCACATCATCAATGACTACCTTGTTCTTCACAAGAAAGTGTCACCACTGCTCTTCATGTCACCCAAACAAAATTCTCCAAGGTTATTCCATGAAGTCTTTAATCATGCGTCAAGGTCTTCACTAATGCCTCCAAGTCAGCTTCTAGATATCTTCACAAGGTCTTCGATATGTTTCCCCAAGAACTGAAGCCTTCTCCACGGTATGCTCCAAATCTTCAAGAATGCTAAACAAAAGTCCAAGAGATAGACTCCAAGGATGTCTTTCACAAAGCTTCAACAATGATGGCTTCAGATTAAGGAAATTCCCACAAATTTCTTCAAGGCATCTTTCAAGATGTTATGTTAATGTTGCTTTAACAACACTTCTTAAAGATACTTCAAAGTGTCACAAAGGATGTTCAATAAATTGTCCAATAATTTCCAAATACAATGATGAACAAGTTATGTCACAACCTTGTAGCTTGTCGATCTTCAATGAACTTCCCCAACACAGAAATTTAGCCCAAACAGTATCCACAATAGGTCCTTTATAGTATGCTCCAACAAGAGATCAAAAATGTCTTCAACAGTGGTTCACAACTTCAAAGGTGGTCTTCAAGGAGATCATAACATATCCCTATCTTGCTTGTTGTTCTTTGGGCTAATAACCAGCCCCAACACCACCTAAACACAACTCTGTTTTAGGACAGAGTAAGGCCTGCATCCTACTTTCCTTCTCTATCTAGACTGCGGCTAATATGCAGGAGATAACCCTCTCCTAAACCACACAAAAATATTCCTTCTTTCTGCTCAGAACTGGGGCTACTTTCCTTGCTCAGAAATCAGATTACAGGAGGAGAAAAACATCCTTAAGACAATGGCTATTCACCTGTACTAATGGGGCCTTCTTACAGATGTAAACTTTCCCTTAAAAATAGACCCAATCACCTTCATCCTTCTTCTTATGAGCTCGGTTGTCTTTCTGAGTTTATCTATTCTCTCTGAAATATTGTGATTGTTTTTATCGAAAATTCTATGCTAGAATGATGAATTCTGCTTATATTTATACTGATTTGCATTTGAAATGAAGGGACACGTCTTTTTGGAGGGAGGCCGACATGAGTGATAGTGTAGGTCGGCTAGCCTATATATATATATATATTATATTATGTGTGTTATCACACTCACTTTTATATATATATACACACATATATATATATATTTATATATTAATATATTAATATATTAATATATATAATATATATATTATGTGTGTATATATTATATATATGTTTGTGTTGTATATATATATGTTTATATTATATATTTATGTGTGTTATATAGAGACACACACACATATATATATATAATATATATATATTATATATTATATTGTTGTGGTTTGTGTTATATATAATTAGTCTTATTTATACCTTAAAAATTCAATATCTCATCAACCGTTGGGAGTTTCGAGGCAAGTAAGGGCTCATTGGAAAGAGGAAAAAATCCTCTTTAAGATGGTCTAGGTCCCATTGAGAAAATATGCCTTTAAGTTGGCAAAAAATATTTTTCTTTGTGGCTATCCTTAAATTTTATGCATAAAAAGTTTGGGACAACATGAGTAATGTTTGGGACAACAGGCTCTTCATTGTTTTCAATGTATGAGTGTGTCATCATGTAGGAGTGTTGCACTTATGTCATCATGAGTGTATGCAATAATGAGTGTATCATCTCGTGTCATCATATAATGGTGCAGTGATATGTTGTAGGTAGTATCATTAGGAAAGTCTCTTTCAATCATCAATCACGTCATCACTTAGTCTTCCAACCCTCATCAAGTACCATCATTAAGTGTGGACATATAAGAGTATAACATCATTACACATATGCCTTCATTAAGTGTATTTCTTCACATCAAGGGTTTGTACCTAGGGACTAGATCACCAATCAAAGACTTGGCAACTTCTTAGGGCAAGACATCATCATCTAGAACCAGGATTCTCAAGAGTATTGACACCCCAGTCAATGCCATATTCATATCAATGACAACCTAGATTAACATGAACGTGATGCAAATTTGGATGCCACTAGGAGAAAAATAGTTTTGTTTTGAAAAATAAATTAGGAATTGTGTGCAGCTTGTTTTAAATGCCACAATCACAGATCTTTGTTTGAATCACACAATATAATCATGGTCAAACACATTTAAATTTATGTTGTTAGACTAGAGAATAATTTAACGAAACTGTTTAAACTTGTTTAAAATTAGGTAGATAGGTGAAGAAATTGATCCAATTATTTAAGTTGGATTAATAATTTAAAGTTTGTAGGTTAGAACCTAGATTAGGATAAATCTCTCCTTCAAAGGAAAATAAGAAGGGTCTGCACATTTAAATGCACCCTTGGTTGGTAGAATATAGGCCTTGCTTTAAAAATTAGGATGAAAAACATTAAAATTGTATTATGAATGCTTTAAAGCGATATAGTCTTTGTCCTAAGTTTTGGCGCTTATAAACAAAAAGTGAAAATAATAAATTGTTTGGTCATCTAGCAGATAAATGGCAGGCCTGATCCAAGCTACGTGTCGTTCATGATTGTAATCAACGGTCCGCAATGCCTTTCGCCCCGCCTTTCCCTTCCTACCTTTATTGAAAGGGTGGGGGGTGGGGGTTCGAAAAGGTAGTTTCACTTCCCTGACCCCAGCTTACGTGTCACTCAAACATTCTTTCACATCCCCCTCTCAATATCGCATACCACCCTTCCCCCCCAGAAAACTACCTAAACCTCTCCTTCCAGCCAACGGTTCCCTGTGCCTACACCACTAATCCTTCTGTGACACCTGTCCGACCGTTTCCCCTACCCGTTGTGCATTAAATCTTTCCCTAAATAACTGTTAATCCACCAATGGTCCCGCACCGTCAACGAACGATTCCTCAAACATAAAGAGCTTGTCATCCATTCTTGTTACACCCTTTACTAAATCTTATCTCGTTGATGTTAATTCATATTTTCTCAATCTCAATCAATACAAGAAAAATTGTCCCAACATTGAGCAGAAAACTAGGGTACAGTAGGGCCAGCTTCACCATTGTCACCAACCTCCATTGTTAAACTTTTCGCGGGTAAATTGCTCAACTCTTCAACGTTTTCTAAATTGCTTCAAAATTCCCACTATGGCTCCCAAGAGAAAAACCAATGTTAAAAATGAAAATATTATGGTTCCCCCACCATTTGACCTTAATCACACCCCCCTGGCTAAAAGAGATTAGAAAATATTAGAGCCGAAGTGTGAATTGGATTTATTTGAATTACATGACTGGATCAAAGACATCTTCCTTGATGAGAGCGATGAAATTGGCCTCTGGGAATCTAATTTACCCCTCTAGATGTTTCCCAATGCCCATCACTGCCCCAAATTTGTCCTCAAATGCCAAGCTTGTTACTTGCCAAACCAAAGAGCCAATGTGGCCCACAATGGTGAAATTCTATTCATAATAAACCCGCAGTCAATTAACCAAATGATCTAGATCCCTTAGAGTTATCCCACTATTCCCTTCTCGGTGGAAGCCCTGAATGAATTATATCAAAAGTTGACCTTTCCCCAAAGATCCAAGATTTTCGAAATCTTCCTACCTGAAGATGCCCAGCTCCCAAAAAAGAATCCACCATATCCCTCCTCCATTTTTCCAGACAAAGCTAAGGAAATCATTTCCATACTCTCATGTTTGTTGGGGTATTATTCAAATGAATGGGTAGATGAGCCTATTTTAGGTTTTCTGTCCATTTTCTCCACTGAAGAAAAGCCCTTAGTAATTTTCAATTTTAGGGAGTTCCTTGTTGACAACATTCATGAACAATTCCTTAAGATTCAAACTGAAGGAATGTTCAGATATACCTCTATTCTTGTGTATATGTTTCTATTTTATCAAGCAAACAAGTTCCCATTTGCAATACAAAAACTGAATGAACAGGGGGAGCCACGCTCAGTCATATTTTGGACTTCCATGCTAAGAAGGAATTCAAAAGAATACAACTTCAAAGACTTTAATGATCAATTTATTCATCCAGCTACATGTTTGTTGAGCAGTGAGACAGAACCCATAGTCAGTGCAGAGATTCAAAAGGTTTTATACCTAAGTGAGCAAGTCAAAACATGTGATTGGTATTTATAAAAGAATTGCACCAAAATAAGAGTGTATGGGTGTGAGCTTCCACCTTATAAAATATCTAGGTATCTCACAATGAGAATTTTTTATTTAGAATACATCAATAAGATGATATACTCAGATGAGGTCCATTTCATGTCCGGTAAGAAAATATCACAATTCAGAATAAAGGTTGAGATAGGACCATTTATTTGCAACATCAGGAAAGTATGAGAGGAAGAAGATATCCTCCTTAAATAGGTGAATTTTCCTTTGAGCTTCACTTGGTCATATGACCCATTTGGTATGATCTCTAAACTAAGAGTGGAACAAAAAACTCCATATGTTCGCACTCAAAGGCCTGAAATCGAGAAATACATGAACCAAGGCGAGTGGGAAGAAACTACTCTACAGGAAGTAGAGGAGCCACTGATGTCTACCGCTTCTTCACAAACTCCCATACCTCAGGAAAAAGCAGATAAAAGGCCATGGGAACAAGACTCTCCTTAAATCATAGAGGTTTCATCCAAAGAATTCAAAATTTACACCAAGAAAGCAAGGACAAATCCTAAGATAGTTTTTTTAAAAGAAGGAGTAGGGAAAGATCTTATAGTACTCAAAGCTCCACATTTTCCTGCAAGGGATAACATCTTTACAAGGTCTCCATTCTCTTCAGTCTCACAAGAGAATCCAGATACAACTCAGACATCAGAATTAATCCAAGGTTAAATGGAAAAAAGCATATTTGAAAAGTATAAGGAGATAAAACATAGATGAGCTTCTCAATGTCAGAACTTATGATCAATTTTGGAAACAAACTTCCTCTACCTAGCATAGGCTGTTGTCAACCTTCGACACCGAGAAAGGAAGAAAGCAGATGGAATTCTTACAGGCACAAGTCCTTCACCATAAATCTGTAGCAGATTACAAGCAAACTTCATTTGAGTTTGATCCAAAGGATGTCCATCCTGTGGATCAGATGGAAATGCACAGGCAGACTGGGGAGATGATCTATTCTATATTGACAAGTATTGCAATGACTGTTCCCAAATTGCAAGTATCCCTCACTAATATTCAATCCCAATTAAAATTTGAAAAGGCTTCTTCTTTAGCAAAAGACAATAAGATAAAATCCTTGGAAGACTTGTTCATTACGATAGGATATGACCAAGCAATGTTAAGGCAACAAAAGAAATAGTTAAGAAGAAGAATGCTGACATAGCAACACAAAGAAAACATTTGAAAATGTCAGCAACCAAGGATCCACAAGCAAAAGGAGTAGGTGAGACAGAGAGCCAAAAAGAAGACATGCTTAGATTAATTATGGAGCAAAATGCACAGATAAGGGACATGGAAGCAAAAATGGACAAATTGATCAAGGAGAAAGAATATAATGCACAACTAGCTATAATCTCACTTGATGTAGTACCTCTGCAGCAATAGTGAAAACATGAGCTTCTACATCAACTACAAGAACAACGACTACAAGAACAACGACTACAACAACTACAGTAAGAGTTTCTACATCTACAACACCCCCTGCACAACTTCTAGTGATCCAATTAAACTAGTAAAGCCATGGAAGACATGTCTTTACAAGGGGAGGAAATCAAGAAACTACAAGGACAAGTGATGACTCTACAGGAATAGAAAGAGAGAACTGAGAATTCTCAATTGATAGAGGTATAGAAATCCCAGAGACTGATGCAAAGGACACATCAAATGGAAAAGGAATCTACCATGGCTCATACCTTAGCTCAGGCTAAGGAGAATATATGGATAGGTATCAACAAATCAATGACAGAGATCTAGCCATTAATACAAATTAATTTTAAGTAGAAGGAGCTGATTCAGAAATCCAGAGGAGCCATTCAAGAAATCAGGGAAATGTTGGGGGACAAGCCAACTGAAGCTGCAAACCTCATCAAATTTCTAAATTCTACAAATATATACGAGTTGGAAGAACTAGAAATAGAAGACAAAACTGAGATCATATTAGAAATTAAAAAAGTATTGGCCAATAGAAATCTTATGCTGCAGCTGGAGAAAAAGTGTCAATTTTTGGAGATTGGTATCCAGAGATTCTTCAACAAGTTTAAGGTCCTCAATCATAAGGGACTTCTAGGTTCGTTGTTGTTGAATGACACATTAATGACATTGTCTGATTACAACCATAAATTGATGGCCATGGCCAGAGACAGTGCCAAATTTGTAGGAATACAAGGGAGTATAACATGGAAAGCTTTCCTACAGGCATTGGAATTTGATTTATACATCCAGCATGAAATCAAATGCATTTTTTTCACTAAGCCCACCTTTTCCAAATATACAGAGGTAGATGGAGTTTATAGGAAGTTACTCAAATTGTCAATTCCAAGTGAAGACAGGTGGGAAAAACTATGCGAGTTATTTGAGTAAAAGGTCAATTCTTCTTTAGCAGCAGGACAAACAATGCAACAAAATTCAAGGTCCAAATCAGGAACAATATCCACAAAAATGGTGCCAGCAATTGAACTTGTTCAAGTTTTCCCATCTTTCTATAAATTAGAGATATAATTAGTTTAGAAATTCCTAAATTACATCCTCATCGCTTATGACAAGATATTTTGTAAATAAACTTATAAATACTTCTCCTTTCGAAGTATGAAGGTTTGGTTTTTGCATCTGAGAAAGCTATTGTACATTTTTTAGCTTCAGTGGACTTATCAGTAATACATAAAGATCTTTCACAGGATTCTTGTGTCAAATTGTTGGTGAAGTGCATCTATCGTTTATGTGTTTATTATTCTTTGTTTACCATACTCATATGTTTTCATAATCTGAATTATTCCACAGAAACTTGAAGAACATAATTTGTTTTGATTGGATAATTTGTTTGGATAATTTTAATTTTTTCGACTTATATTAAGTGAATAAATTCTTAATTTCTCTTTAATTAATGTAAATCCTTTCTCTTCTTCTTATTCACTTCTTTTGAAATTCAATAATCCAATTTGTTTGGATGCCTTACCCTGTGAAATCTATCTACAAAATACTGAAATAGATCCATCTTTCAAGTCACAGACTCAATAGCCCAATGGTAATTTAGACATCAATCAACCATACAATTCATAAACTAAACCTTGAAATTTTATAACTAGCCTAATATCTGAAACCAAACAAATCTAAATCTGACAGAGAGATCCCTCTCTAAAGCTGGTAGGGCTAGATCCCAACTTCCAAAGTCGTTTTGTGGTTACTTTTGTAATTTCTCTAGCAACCTCAGAAATTACAGAGTGATAACACAGTGGCGACCATACTGGGGAACGAACAAACTTTCACTTCTAAAGGTTCATTTCCCTAGTTCAAAAAACTTTATTTTAGGAAAAGTAATGGTTCAAATTTCAGAAATAAATGTTTAGAGGTTGTAAACTGTGTAAATAATTGAGTTGTGTGCTTAATATTAATGATCTGGCTCCAAAAAGAGTTCACACCAAATCATATCTTGTTCCAAAACCCCCCAATATATTAGATGACCCTGAAAATTTGATTAGAAAAAAAAGCTTAGTTGAAAGTCAAGGAAGTAATAGTCCCTACCTAGGGCAAGCTCTCTCCTAAATGAAATTTGTCACTATACATGATATTCAGTTTGACTTACCATTTGAACATAGTCTACTTAGGGTTAAGTATGAAAGTTTTGTGGATGAAATAGTAATTGATCAATCTGTACTACAACCCTATATATTTGTAGGTCAATCTATTGAACAAGATTTTGATCAGCAAACCCTCCAAAATTTCAACAAGTTACAAGATCTAGTATCAGAACTTGATCAAGCTATACGTGAACCCTATATTCAACAATATGTTGAACTTTCTGCCCAAACTATTGCAACATCTTCTATTTCCTCTCAATCTATCCATCCTGCATCAATTACTCCCACTTATTCTATAATCTCCACTACTTCTCCAATAGTATCACAAACAGTGACCCAACCTATTTTAGGAACTCCTACATCTATACCTCCTATAAGCTCACCTATTATTCAACCCAACATGGCAGCTCGCTATGCTCCCTTGGTCTTACCCGGGCAATTACATCCTATGCCCCAAGATTATCAAAGTAGAATTCCTCAATTTGATGGCAGTGGTGCCATCACTGCACAACAACATGTAGATAAAATGACTGGTTTCTTTGATCTTCATGAAGTGGATGAAAGCGATGTAAAGATGAGGATTTTTTCCCAAAGTTTGGGAGGATAAGTAAGAAAATGGTTCAAAAATTTAATAGTAGCTAGTATAGTTGATCTTGATTGCTTTCAATAGGCTTTCCTAAATAGGTGGGAAACCAAAAATAATCCCCTTTAGATTTTGAATGAGTATAAAAACTTTAAAAGAGGATCTAAATAAACTGTGGAAGAATATTGTGATAGGTTTAATAAAGTTTATAATGCAATTCGAGTTGCTATTAAACCTCCACCAAGTTTGGCCCTTATCCATTTCCTTGAAGAATTTGATGTGGATATGGCATACCAACTGAGAGAGAGAGACCCTACTACATTAGAGGAAATGCAAGCTATTTCCCTTAAAGTTGAGGCTAATTTATTATCTAAAAAGCGAAACTAAAAATTGAACGAAGGGTTACTATTTAGGAGGAACCTTCCTCATCTTCCTCATCCGATTATAAAATGATAATCTGGTCAGAACAATGGAGAGGATAAGTATAGCTAATAGGGCTCCTCCTAGAGAAAACCAACCCACTCCCCAAATTAAAAATCCTAATCTTAGGAGAAATCCACCCCAAATCAAACAAAGGGAACAAAAAGGTACAGATCAACAGACTAGACCTCCATTTCAAGAGAACTATACAGATGAGGAGGGAGAAATAGTTGAAGACCTTAATGATACTCAGATCAATTTAATGGGAGTAAATGATAATGACTCTACATTCCTTACTCAATAAGAACAAGACCTTTTCCTACTTTCACAAGATGAAGTAAATCTTGAGGAATCAAAAGATTACAAACAAGGTTTTGAAAATGCAATTATGGAAGTCCATAAGAAATATAACCTAAGGAGTAGGAAAACAACTGATTATCCTACTAAAAAGAATGTTGAAATTCCCAATAAAAAGGAAGCTGACACCCTTGATAAGAAAAATCTTGACATTCTTGCTAAAAAGAATGCATATGTTCGAACCCAAAAGACATATGATACTCTCTTCATATGATAGTCCCTTTGCTAGCCAACAAAAAGATATTTCCCAAAAGGATGCTGTTGAGAAACAAGATGCCCTCAATCTAAACAAAACTCAAACATCATTCAACATAGAACATGAATTGGAAAAACTTAAAATATCCATTCCTCTAATAGAACTGATGAATAAAAACCACATACAGATCACAAGTGATGAAAGATTTGAATATAGAGGAAGGTACATATACATTGAATGTATCTGATGATCAACTAGAAATATTGTTTTGGCCTGAAGTTGATGGAAAACCCCAAGATGGAGATGTACCTCCATTTTACATCAGTTTAAACATTCATGATAAAATTTTGCACAATTTAATGCTTGACTCAGTAGCTTCTCACAATCTCATGCCTAAGGTTATCATGGAAAAATTGGGACTGGATATCACTGGAGAATACAAAGATATGTATTCTTTTGGTTCAAATAAAGTAAAATGCCTAGGTCTCATTAAGGATTTATGTGTCAATCTAGCAAAAATACCAGCCAGGAGCTTGGTAATGGACATAGTTTTTGGTGACATGCCTCCTAAATATGTCATGTTATTGTCTTGCTCGTGGGGAGCTAAACTGCAAGGAACCCTTCAAATGGATATGACCTATGCTACAATTCCAGTGTTTGGTCAACATAGGAGACTATATAGGGAAAAACTAATGAAATTTATGGTTAGCAGTAGGATAAACCCCATAATTACCCCTTATATTCAATCCATTCAGACCTCGATTCTTTCATTTTGTACAATGATGAAAACATAAATGAAAAAATTGCCAATTTAGAAATTGATTCATGCAAAATTAAGGAATGCAAAATAGATATGGTGGAACATGGTGAACAAAATGAACCTCTATGGAATTTGGGTATTGATGGGGCTGTCAGTAAAGAGGGATCAGGGGCAGGTGTATGGGTTTCAAATCCACAAACCTGTCACTCAGAAGTCCATTCATATAAGCTAATCTTTCAATGTACTAACAACATAGCTGAATATGAAGCCTTAATTCTAGGGTTACAAATTTTAAAGAAGCTAGGTGTTGTTAGCGCTCAAATCTACCTTAGGCTGAAATAAGGTAAAACTCAAGGCCACATAAAACCACGCTCAGCCTCGTAGCTAGCCCTACGAGGACAGGAGAGGGCTCTCTCCAGTCAATATCGAAAAAGGTAATCAATGAGGCTCGAGATGACTAAATTTGCAACTGATCTTAGGCTAGGTATTAAGTGCAGGGGTTTGATTTGATTTGGGTTTTTAGGGTTTTGTTGAAAAAAATGGGAAAGGCAGTTTGGGCTCGGGGATGAGGCACAGTTTCTGCAGAGATCTGATTGGGGCAAGGAAGGCAATCGTTTTGATGCTTTAAAGCAAGTGAGGTGGGTAGATCAGACTGGTGAGGAGCTAAGGAGAGCAAGGAAGTCTCAAGGATTCTCCTTAAACTAAAGAAAACATGGAAATTTAAACGAACTTAAAGGCAGAGCATAACCATCGATGGATTCTACCTTAACACTTCATTTGTTCAATTGCAGAAGATGAAAGAAGGAAAATGATACACATAACAACTTACAGATACTGAAAGAAGCACACCATCAACACATAAAG